>JAAGAY010144022.1:0-14803 GCA_011801015.1 Ardeotis arabs | reverse complement strand
AAAAAAAAAAAAAAAAAAAAATCCACCTTTTACTCCATTATCTTATCATAGATTACTGACTCTGGTTTATTTGAAACTCTCTTTTATAATCTACTTTCTCTCTGAAATTATTTCAGTGATGATAAAGTTGATTATCTTATGGAAGCCTGGCTTTGCAAAACTTTTCAACAGCTGCTTACTCCTCCAAGTAAAATGCAGCATTGAAATGAATTCATAAAATTTAGGAGATCTCTTTCTAGGCCAGGTTCCTAACATCCAGAATCTATTATTAATTCTTAATTTGGTGATTATTTTTTCTCGTCCAGTATATTACTGGTCTATAATGTCACTGTTATTGATATCACTGTTGCTTCTTCTGTCAGATGTTCATGGAATTACTAAACTGTATTAAATATGCAGAATAGGTCTCTCATCTATCCCTGGGAGTTTTCTTCTAATTATAAATCCATGTATTAAATGCAAAGAAGTAATAAGAATGACAAATGGCTTAAAATCCTGCTGTCCCTTGGCAATGTAGTCAAGAGGGATTAAACAAGACAATTCCCTACATTCATGGTTGTTGGGGTTTTTTCCTTCTCATCAGCTTGTAAGTCAGCTTTCACTATATAGCAGCTATGCTAAGCAAAGAAAAAAAAATGAATAGCATGACCACAATGAACAGAATCCCAGGAGATCTATGATTTGTCTCTATGCATAGGACATGGTAGACTCTAATATGAATAGAATGTGAAATATTATTATAAAAACATAATGGTTTATCTTTCTTCTGTTTTACACTACAGTAACTTTATTTTTCTCTGTAATAAGTATTTCTTATGTGGAAGTAGCAAAGCAGCTGTCCTGTACTGTGAGCATTCTCGGGCTTCTCTAGTTTGCCATTAAAATCTCACACTTTCCCTCTTCAGTCTACTTCCTACCCTCGTACAAAACTGGACCCACAGAGGAACATTCACCCAATCCAAGGAAAATTGCTATGTGGATAGCATTTCCTGGCAACCTTTCTTTTACAGATAATGAATAATTTAGGCTGTGTCAAATAGCAATGACCAGAACTGGCATTATTTTTATTCCCAGAATGTTAAGGGAGCTACATAGTGATTAAGTTTTTTTTGTCATTTAAGCATAAAAACATCACAGAGGTGTTAACTGTCCATAGATGAATATTCGTATGCCTAGCAAATTTAGAATTATGTTTATATTTAAAAATAAAATCAAACAAAAAAAAAATCTCTGATTATTATGGCGAGAAATAGGCAATTAAAATATTTAATGTGTTTAAAAACTATTGTCTAGATTGTGTTCAACCACTGAGACTTTAAAAACAGAAACAGCCAAACCAGTGGGTATCCCTGTCCCAAAACTTTTCATCTCAGAGATTAGAAGTATTTCTTGCTAAATAGCTTTGCAGGTTTGAGATAATTTGTTGACTTAAAATATCACATGGACTGTTTGGATAGTAACCTTATAGTTGTTTTAACCTTTTCACTAGCCAGTATTATAATTAGAATTGGGCAAAAGACATTAATAATTAAAACATATATAAATGTAGCTTCACTTGTTCTATTATTGATGTAAACTGGAGCAAAAAAAAAATTGATCAACTCCTCTCACTTATGTCTGGAAACCTACAATGAAACTATCTCTACTTGCAGCAGAAATAGGCTTCTTTTTATGTGAAAATATAGACACTGGAATCAGGAGAGAGAAAGAAGCATCTCTAGAATTTAAGCCTTAACTATAGATCTCCTTACTGAAGCTATCTAAAGTTTGATGAGAATCCCACTACAAATTAAAATGTAGCTATTTTAAACAATCCACATGTTTGCATGAAAATTACCAGGTATTTTATGTGGAACTCTGGGAGTAGATGCTGAACCACAAAATATAACTGACTGTCTAAGCAGAAAAATGCTATGTATCCTATTTTATGTGCAAACCAGAAACCATTATAACCCTATGTTACATCTCCTGTTGTTATGTTCCCTTAAAAAGTTGAATGACAGCATACTATCTTACGAGTTTAATAGTAATGAGTGTCATTATACCAATCACTAACTGAAGATAACTACTAAAATGTATTCATAATATTCAGGGAATAACCAAATACTTAACAGTGACCAACTTGAAGAAGCAAAATTGAAATAGTATTATTATATTTATGAAATGTAATTTTTAATATGCTTTTTCTGCATATGGAAATATAGAAATACTTAACTTTCTCTTATGTATGTGCTTGCAATAAGCAGACATAAGTGTGAATAAATGCTATACACACATATTAGTGCAAAATAGAGGTGACAATGAGGATACTGTGAACTCACCAAAGGCTTTATGAAAATTTAGCAGTGTAATCCGACTGCTGTAATCCAAGCAGTTATTCATATTAACTAGTTTAAAGGGTCAAAAGCTTGGTAGTAAGAACTTCAAACTAAGCTATTCTATTTTATCCATAAATGGGAAAATATTTCCTGTAAGTTTTTATTTTCTTGGCTATTTCAGATACATTTGAATTACTCAAATTATTTAAGAAGAAAAAGTAGAAGTGGAAAGATTCAGCATATCTTTCTTGTGTAAAAAGATCCTTTAAACTCCAAAGTAGTTTCATATCAGCAAGGTTGATAGTCTACATCTCATATATTTGGTCTACACAAAGTGAAACCATCCAATGGAGTAAGAAAATGATGTTATTTTAATGAAGACTAACCACTGGAAAGATCGAATAGCAGACTTTTCTAAGTGTATTGTGGAAGAATTAGAATTAGAAGAATTATAATTTTTAAGGAAATGCAAAATAGCAAAATAGTAATAAAATCGTATTTCTAGGGGAATTTCTACATATATCAAATTTCTACGTATTTTCACATGTCCATTTCTCCATCTGTATATTTTCATATATCCATATTTTCATATGTCAGAAATAGAAATCCTTGAAATTCTCACAGACAACTTCATAAAGTTGGTTTTGTATATCAAATGTAGGAATTATTTTTTTTCTCAGAAATAATGTAGTGGATTACAAAAAATCTTGTTCGGATTATATCTGTTGCTAAACCATAAAAAGGGAAGGATAATCTTTGTTCAATTTCACTTAAAAACTCATAGAACACTACCGTGCAGTTAATAGTTATCACAATTTTTTTTTTTTTGATAGGTCATCTATTTGATTAATTTTTACTTTCTCTCAGTTACATGTCAATTGCCAGGTTATCTGCTCACAAGTTCCTTACATGTCATTACTGTAAGTCTTTTGTGAGTGGTCAGTGCTGGCAAGCACTGAGCAAAAGTAAAGTAACCCATACTTATTTCATACTGATAATCCGTTTGAATTTGCTGAAATGAAAGGACTTTCCAGGAAAATAAAGATATCTATAATTAATAAATGGAGAAGTAAAATGTATTAGAAAGTGACTCATTTAAACAAATAATCATTTTAATTCACTCTGCTCTATTTTTCATAGTATTTATTCCCTTCATGATATTATTTATGTTAATAACATTAGAGATACTTAGGGTAAATAGTAATTTCCAACTACACAGGAATAATGTAAGCTAACTTTGTAGATGGAACTTGATTAGGTGCAAAGTAATTCTGCTTATATGAGATCAGAATTTGTAGATTTTTAGAATCACCCACAGATACACAGGAAAGACTGCAAATTATGGTGAATAAGAGAAAGGCCAAGATAAACTGTACATGACAGATCTGTGCATCCAGAATAAAATTATTACAGTTGTGCTATATTTACACTGCTATCTTCAAATCATTGAAAACACACTATAGCTAAAATATCTATCAACTATTAAATAATTTCTTAAATACTATGTTTTCCTGTGTTTCTCTAAAGTACGCAAAGATATAGATACATAAAATCACTTGCATCTATACCTGTATACCATTTTCTGACGGGACCAAACTCAGTTTTTTTAAAAAATATTTTTTCACTAAAAAAAAAATAGATTTTTTAAAAATCAAAATTGTTTTTACTTTTTTTTTTTTAAGTCATATTTCCTTTTAAAGATTAGTGATCTTTCTTGCTAGATTCTGTATTTTTTTTAAATGGCACATGACCATAGGTAATGAGATAGTTCTAGATAAAGTAAAACAAGTATGCATTTTTTTTTAACTTTTTTGTTCTACCCTCCTTAAGGCAAGGGATCAAACACTCTTCCAAAAACTGAGCTCCTAATCTGTACATAGGCAGTTTTTTACTGATTTTTAAAGGTGTTAAGGAACAGAAATTTTAAGTAGTTTCATGAAAGTTTGAGATAAACTGTCACAACAGTCCAGGTCACTGAAGGTATTTTTTTTAATATAAAAATGAACACTGAAGGTGTTTGTTTTTCATATATGTATCTAATTCCTTTTTTTTTTAGCAGATGGTTTTGTGAGTCTAAACCAATGTGAATATTAAGTCCATTGAGATGCATTTATGAAACTTTTCAATGCTTTTTTTTATTATGCATTTTAGTATAAAATCTAATTATATTATTAATTTATATACAAATAAATGAGGACATAAATACTGAGGAAATTGACTTAGACACAGGAAACATGACAGAAAAATGGATTATGCTTTAAAAGTTACAGACTGGAAAGCTCTTCAATAATATGAACAATGATGATTATTTGAGCAGTACAAAGAAAAATTGTTGCACACAATCTATTGCAAACTTAAGTTGCAATTTTAGTAGAAATTTTAGATGTTAAACCTAAATACCATAAAGTGAATGGTTTTAGAATGCAAATCTTTGTAGCACTTCCCACTATTTTCTTCTTTCCCTTTTTTTTCTAACTCTGTAATGTTGGGGGCTTACTGTCCTCTCAGCACCTCTCTTGATAATGGGTTCCTTTCTCTGACTTTAATTCCTTGGCAAAGAAACCAGTTCTTATATCTTTATAGCCGAGTTTCCTTTGGTTTCTCCTCACATTGTTCATCTTTGTTTTTCTCTTTCTTTGGTCTATGTTCCTCTTAAAAAATCACGTGGAAATGAAAGATTTCAGCATTTTTAAGAGGACTTGTTTTTCAGAGTTGGAACTGATGGCATTTTTGTACACTAAATGATCATAACCAATGGTACTCTCCTGCTGACATTCAACCACTGTACATGTTTATTTGCCTGAATAAATTTAATTACACAGTCAGATTCACTCAATCAATCTCAGCTGAGAATCTCCAAGTGAGTGATACTTACTGACATCCTATCCTTATTAAGCATTGCACACTGTTATTGTGAATTAACCACAATTAATTCTAAGTGCTTCAGAGGGAAAGTTCGTCTATCTAGCCGTGAACATCTTGTTTGTATTTGAGCTTCAGGTGAATATCTTGTTTCTGTACTGGGACTTTGAGAACGAAATAAATAATTATGAAATTTGTTATTTCTGCTCAAATACATATTTTCTAGTGTTTTTATAAAAGATTGAATCATTTCAGCAGAATAAAATAAAATTATTTTACCAATGTGCTAAGCAAAATACACTTATTTACTCAGAATTTATTTCACAATTTAAATCTTGCTATATTAATAATACTATTTTGTGCTGAATATTTAAAAAAAAATGCATCAAATTACCACAACTCCCCCCAAATGTACACAAAATATTACAAAATTTCCATATAAAATCTACAAGACCCTTGTTTCTCATAATGTAGAACAGAGATTTATATAACAACTTATTTTAAACTACTAAACAAACATTAGTTTAACCAAGTCAGGCCTCTAAAAAATCAGGATTATGGTGTTCCAGTGTTTCAGCTAATTATCCTGTAAAAAAAAAAATAGTGGATTTTTGTGTATTTAACAAAATAAAGGACAAGAAGTAATCTCAAATCAACCAAATAATTTCTTGAACTGTGAACATCTATAGAAATACTAATCTTCAAATTACTGTACACATTTTCTAATTAACTAGCAAGAATTAATTAGTTAAATATTAAGGATAATTAAACTGATTGTGAAAAATCATGAAATGATGAAACTCCTTTGATTTATTTAAGCTTAGAAAGGCATAAAATTTGTTCCGTCATTTGCTTTATATTCCAGTGTACTACCCCTTAGCAAGCAAACCAACTTTTTATCCCAGGTAAACCTGCGGGTAAACCTTTTTACCACCATGGCATAGCAACAATTTTATTTTACTTTCTACTTCAGGTCACAAAGTCAGATTAAGTGAGAGACCTTTTTTTTTTTTTTAAGCAAGAGACAGAAAGACTAGCAAGAAGAGAGTGCTTAATACACAAGAAAACAGACCTACCTCAAATTGGAAAAGTTCTAGGGTTGTTGCATTGCATTCTTAGATCAGGCGCATATGAAAATGTAATCTGTGACAAGGTACATAGCATAATTTATCTTAGCAAGGACATAGGGATTCAAGCTGGAGTTCAGAGGGAAAAAACTGAATACATTAAAAACCAGATTAAAAGATATCTTGGTATGACATCTGTGTTCTGTTCCTCAGGGTCTGATGAAATAGTTCACCAGAGCATGCCAAAGGACTTAAGGGAAATCAGTTAGAATCACTCTAGTATCTCTAAGAACTTGAAAGAATAGATGAAGTCACAAAGAGAAGACTGAGAAATTGAATATATTTGTCTATGACGTTTTGCAGGGGGATGGAGACTTATTCTTTTTCTTGTGGAATGTAGGAGTAGATGTGACATATCAAAACTATAGCAGAATGATTAACTTTTCCATAAAACATGTTATGAATAAAGTCTAGTTGTTACAGCCATTCAAGGTGGCTGGAAAATAATTCTCCATGAACAGTTATAAATGGTTTAGAGTACAACTGTGAAGCATCTTAAACTCCGAAAGGTTCTCTCTTAAGGTCAGATTTTCATTAATGTTACGATAGAAAACAGAATGTAACTTCTAAAATTTGTAGACAGCATCCAGTTCAGTGCAGTATCTGAAATCAGGAAGAGGAACTTCAGCTGAGACAAAAGCAAAATGATGTATTTCTGAAGGACAAATACAAGTGGAGGGTGTCTGGGTAGGTATCAGTATAGCAGAGGGGAGTTCTAGGTGTAAACATGTATCACATGCACACACACACACAAAATAAGTGCCAACAGAGTGACACTGCTGTAAAATAACTAAATCTCATTTGACAAAGTAATAACAACCTTTTTTTTTAATTATTTTTGAAACATTCTAGATCTGGTAAACAGATAGAGAATAAACTTACCTCCCAGTTAGCTGTGCAAATGATTTATCTCACAGAATCCAGCTCAATTTAGATGTTGAAAGAGTGAGAAAGAGTTTTAGGACTAAGTTATTTAACCTTGAACTCCTGCTTGATTTTGGTTCAACCTAAAGAACCAAAATCAAAAACAGGATGTCACCATTTACCAATTGGAGGCAAGTCAACTACTTTTCAGATGTCTTGTCTGTGTAGAGATAAATTTCACAGTTAAATGCCAAGTCATTTGTGGAGCAAACTTTAAGTGCTAGTCACCACTGTGGACAACTGGCAGCAGGAAGGCTCCTAAAGTTAGCCAGTAAGAAATGTTCAATAGCTAAGTAGAGAAAGCTGTCTGAAATCCTCTTCATAACAGTATTTTAAGAGTGGAACCCAAGATCAAGGAAACTATTTACATACACACTTAGATTCAGAGACCCAGTATATCTTCTGAAGAGCAGAGCTCATTACTATCCTTTAAAATCTACCAAAGGAAAAATTGATAGCAAGATTTATATTATAATTACTGTTTAAAACTCTTGCCCAGAATGAGAAAAGTCTTCAAACCTCCTTCATTAAGTATAATGAATAAAGTAGAAGTTTAATACCTTTCACTCTATGAAGTTTTTCAAAGTTATCACAAACCAAATGAGCTCCTCATCCTGAAGCACCTCCACCAACTTTCATGAGACATCCCAGAGCACACAACATATTTTATGCTTTCACATTATTTCAAAAACTTTGACTTGAAAAACTAAAATGCTCAAAAGATACATCTCAGTGTTACATGAGTCTCATCGGTCACGAGAAGATAATGGCTGAGTATTGCACAGGGTAGACTTGACTGCCTTTTTCTATTAAAAAGGATATTGTGTGTAGCGTGGTGCCAAGAGGTGCACAATTACCTCTTGATGATATGATTCTGTAAGGTAGATGAATTTAGCGATTCCATTTATAGTCTATTTCAGAATCCTTTTCAAAGCACCTGGTTGATTTCTAACACTGGATATTCAGGGAAGGTATATAATCCAGAATTTATTATTCCATTCTCAAACAACTATCTTGAAGTTCCTTTTTTTTATGTCTAAGTGTACTAGTTTGGGCTGGGATAGAGTTAAATTTCTTCATAGTATCTTGTATGTTGATACGTTTTGGATTTGTGTTGAAAACAGCGTTGATAACACATCCATGTTTTAGTTACTGTTGAGCAGTGCTACACAGCATCAAGGCCTTTTCTTTCTCACATTGCTCTGACAGTGGGTAGGCTAGAAGGTCACAAGAAGGTGGGAGGGGACACAGGTGGGATAGCTAACTCCACCTGAGCAAAGGGATATTCCATACTGTATGACATCATGCTCAGCAATAAAATCTAGAGGCAAGAAGGATAAAGGAGGGAAAGGCGTTTGTCTCCCAAGTGACTGTCAAATATTTGCTACAGCAAAAGGTACTTGTGACAAAGTGCCTATTATTTTTGAAGTCTTAATACTATAATGTCAGAATCTACATCATCTATTTAAGTTTTCTATACTTTTTAAGAGTTCACAAATCTAGTCTTAAGATTAACAGCATCAATGAAATATGCTTCAACTGAAGTATGAAATGCAATGTAATAAATTGACTGCTTAAAAATAGAGTAGTGGTCTTTCTGTATCTATTTGAGTCTTTTAACAATATTCCAAAAAACATTGACTCACCATATTGGGAGAGAGCGGCACAGTATAAAAAGACCGGTTTAATGACCCTCAAGGAGACGTAGCCATATTGCAGCAATTTCATTGTAGGTATCTAATATTTTTCCTGATGAGCTACATAATACATAGGGACCTACTTCAAAACTATAGATAGTTGGACATATTTCTAAGTAGAGATGATTCACATACTAAGACTAGGATGCCATTGCAGAGAATACTATGGAAGATTTTTAGACCCTTTCCTAGAAAGAAGGTAGTGTTCCCCCAAAAAACCAGAAAGACATACAGAAAAGACTTAAAGCAAATCAGTTTTCTCCTGCTCTCAGAATCTGACTTGTAAGTGTGAATAGAACAGAGATTTCACATAATATGGGAGAACGTATCTGCTGATAAGGTCTTCTCCATGACCTGCCATAGTTTAGCCTCCCTCAGGACCAAGTTATGCAGTCTCTCATCCCACCCTCCAGTGGGACAGGGAGGAGAATCGGTAAAGAAAAAAAAGCAAAACTCATGGGTTGAGACAAAAAAAAAAAGTTTAAGAAATTGCCAGAAGAAAATAGAGATAGAAAACAAACAAACCATCCAATAACAGAAAAAACTCAAGCACATAATTTACAGTACAGTAGCTCACAATAAATCCTGATGCCCAACTACATCCTAAGCAACAAGAACCTCCCCTCACCATCCTCCTCACTTATATACTGAGCATGATGTCACATGGTATGGAGTAGCCCTTTGGCTAATTTGGGTAAACTGTCCCAAATGCTGGCTAATTAGTAAACTGTTCCAGCTGTGTCTCCCAGCCACAGGTGCCACCAGCTCCACTTCCTCTCCCAGCTCAGATGAAAATTAACTCTATGCTAGCCAGAACCAGGACAGACCACCGGCACTTCATGTAAAAAGCAAAATCATATTTGCATTAATAAAATCATACATGCAAAAAAGAAAAAAAATTCAGAATTATTATTTGATCTGTTAAACAAATCATGTTGTTACATAAATCCACTGTGGACCAGTTCATACCAAGGATATAGAATTTATTCAACACATTACACCTGAAGACATATCATATCTGCTAAATGTGTAAGTACATGCAGTAAGAAGGTTACAGTACCTCAAAGTTAGCAATTTAAGAAATACACAGTTACACGTGTTTTAGGTAGAAATCTGCCTATCACTGTTTATAGCGGAAAATGCAATTATTTGTTCTATAAAATCAAAGCAGGACTAACAATGTTAACATTTTCTTAACCTAAAAGTCATATGTTTCTTTCACTTTCTAGTTGAATTGAAAATGCATAATAAAAACAGCCAATGTTGGCATTCACAATCTTGTTCAAAACAGCCAGTACTGCACAGAATTCACATTTGATCTTGGCTAAAAACTCATGTAAAAAAAAATGTACACTGTTAATTTGTACAAGGTGTTAAAGATCTATCAGAAAAGTTAGGCTTTGGCACTTCCTGGATCTTAATTGGATGGACGGAATCAAAATAGAGTAGATTAAGTCATATTTGTTTAATTTGATTTAATTAATTTCATATCCACTATGTTCATATGCCTATTGGAAAGAAAGATCAAATAATTTGGCCAGCCTCAGCTGTGATGTGCTGTAGAAAAATGACTGACAATAAAAAGGCCATACTGCAAATTTCTATTTCTCTCCTTTTGCAACATAACTGCGAGACAAAATTCCACCAAATGAAAGATATAATATTTAGAAGTGCCAAGCCACCTAATTAAGCACCAGAATATTTCAAAAGATGAGATTCAGCTCATCTTATTTCAGACATCTGCAATATAGACAGTTACAGCAGTCTACATTGTAGTTTAGACTCTTTCTGTACTCAAGGCACAGACGTTTTCAGGGATGTATTCATGTCAGTTCAGAATGAGATGAATCATGCTTTGGAGCCAATTGACAACTAGATCTTAGTAGGAACCTTGAATTATTGTCTCAAATGTGAACATCTGATGTTGATTATATGAATCACACCCAGAATATCACTGAAGTAATGATTTCTCTTCTGGGTATACCAGGCAATCACGGATGATGATAAACCACCAAAGAAAAACATAAGGGAAACCACCAGAGGGAATAACAATTTTAGGATTACATCAAATTACCTATTTTGGTAGGGCTACAGAAATAGTAGTGGCAGTATACAAAGAAAGGTGAGATTTCATCTGAAATTCCGTGCATCAGCAGCCAAGAAATATGTGAAGTATGTGAAAGGAAGAATAGCAAAAGTGATCAGGGACACAGAGATTTAAACTAACTAGGAGAGTCTGGTTTATAATTGTTCACCTGTAATATTAAATTACAAATTAAAGGAACATTTCTAGGCTCTTAAAAGTTGAAGATTTCACATGGCTGAGAAATCCCCGGAATTACCACGGCTGGCAAAAAAAAAGTAATTCTGGGACTGACCACTTAATGAGAAAAAAAGATTATTTAATATGTTTGTTGATGTTGGTTTTTTTTTAAATAATATCAATAGTAATTTCCAAATACATGTGTTTTTTAGAAAATTTAGCATTTAATATTAAACATAACTTCTATTATTATATTATTTTGCTCTGAAAAATTAATAAATGCCTAGATAAACATCATGTTGTGTTTGGTGGAATTTTTGGTTAATATTTACTGTTCCTATTTTACCATGGTCTGGTGGGTTTTTTAAGTATCACTATTCATATTACCAAAAAAAAAAAATGTTCGCTTTACTATGAATATTAATGTTTATTGCTTATTGCTTACTATTGAACAGTTTTAAAATCAATATATTTACTATAAAATTTTACCCACACTATATAGTTTTTTTTTTCAGAAATAAACTTATTCCAAAATTATTTGGTGTACAAACATATCTGTCATTTGTCTTGTCTTTGTCATTCTAAACTTAGTATGAAGCTAAATAGCAAACAGTAAGTTGTAAATGTCTTTTATAGATAAGTCTTATCAATCCTTAGAAAACACCTCATAATTTTGTTCACTTATATGTGCCCTTTATTTATTACCTGAAATTACTTCCTATTCTCCAACTCCATCTTAATATCTTTTTCATTTGTTTTCTCCTCTCTTGATTGATCATGGCTAATAAGTTTTTTCTAACAATCTCTTCTTCAGTAATCTAACTCTTCCTTAAAGTAATACATTATTTGGATGGTTAATTCAAATGTTTTCCTTACAACTTCAGATCTTCTCTCTCTCTCCTCTTTTACCACTGTGATTGATCATGCTTTATCAGGGGAGTCTTCTCCTCTTTCCCTCTGCTCCTCTGTGTTTCTAAGGAAAACCGTCCTTCAAAAACATCTCATACTCTTGGGAGCCATTATCAGTTTAATATCTACTTTTATTTTTCAAAGATACAGATATGGCTCTAGATCTGAATATGATCTTGATATCTTCAATGATTTCAACTCTTGACCTGCCTCTGACTTTTCTATCTCTATTACTTATAGCCGAGTATGATCAAAAATGTTTCCTCAGAGCAGAATAAACAGATGACAGTCAATGAATGCTGCAAAAATATAGAAAGAAAATAAAGCATAAATCAAGACAAAAAAGAAGTCCAGAAGTCAGTTAAAATACCTGTGTTTATCATATCACTAGAAATAATTTTATTACAATACTTACAATAAGAAATATTGCAAATGTTTTTGTGAATGATGCAATGTTAACTTCTGAGTGATTTAACATTTACTTTTCACACTGGCTAAATAACCTTCAGGGTATTTGACAGAAACTTGTGTTTAATTACTCGTAGAAACATTGAATTCTCTGTCAATGTAAGTCTTCAAGGTCAGGTTGGATGGGGCTTTGAGCCATCTAATCTAGTGAAAGATGGCCCTGCTCACGGCAGGGAAGGTGAACTAGATGATCTTTAAAGGCCCCTTCCAATCGAAGCCATTCTGTGATTCTACAGTTCTAAGATTCTAAAATATTATATAGTATTAGTCCCAGTACAGACCCTTGAGGGACACCATTTGTTACTGGTTTCCCCTTGGACACTGAGCATTGATTGTAACTTTTTTTGGACACACCCAGCCAATTCCTTATCCATCTAACAATCTATTCATCACTCATATCTCTCCAATTTAGAGGGAAAAATATTGTGGAAGACCATATGAAGTGCCCTCCAGAAGTCCAGATAGATGACATCAGTAGGTCTTCCCTTATCCACTGATGCAGTCACTCCATCACAGAAGGTCACTAGATTAGTCAGGCACAATTTGCTCTTGGTGAAGCCATGTTGGCTGTCTCTCGTCATCTCCCTGTCTTGCATATAGAATCACAGAATCATAGAATGGTTAGAGTTGGAAGGGAACTTCAAAGGTCATCTAGTCCAACACCCCTGCAAGAAGCAGGGACATCCCCACCTAGATCAGGTTGCTCAGAGCCTCATCCAGCCTGGCCTTGAATGTTTCCAGGGATGGGGCTTCCACCACCTCTCTGGGCAAGCTGTTCCAGCGTTCTACAACTGTCACTGTGAAAAATTTTTTCCTAATATCCAATCTAAATCTACCTCCCTCTATTTTAAAACCACTACCCCTCGTCCTATCACAACAGGCTCTACCGAGCAGTCTCTCCCCATCTTTCTTGTAGGCCACCTTGAGGTACTGGAAGACCGCTATCAGGTCTCCCCAGAACCTCCTCTTCTCCAGGCTGAACAGCCCCAACTCTCTCAGCCTGTCCTCATAGGAAAGGTGTTCCAGCCCTCCTATCATCTTGGTGACCCTCCTCTGGACCCTCTCCAACTGGTCTATGTCCTTCTTATGCTGGGGACACAGTACTCCAGGTGGGGTCTCACTGGGGCAGAGTAGAGGGGGAGAATCACCTCCCTCGACCTGATGGCCATGTTCCTCTTGATGCAGCCCAGGATGCGGTTCGCCTTCTGGGCCTCAAGGGCACATTGCCGGCTCACGTTGAGCTTCTCGTCCACCAGCACTCCCAAGTCCTTCTCCTCAGGGCTGCACTTGATCCATTCCCCGCCCAGCCTGTATTTGTGCCTGGGATTGCCACGACCCAGGTGCAGGACCTTGCACTTGGCCTGGTTGAACTTGATGAGGTTGGCACGGGCCCACCTCTCCAGCCTGTCAAGGTCCCTCTGGATGGCATCCTTCCCTTCCAGCGTGTTGACAGCACCACACAGCTTGGTGTCATCAGCGAATTTGCTGAGGGTGCACTCTATCCCACTGTCCATGTTGCCAACAAAGATGTTGAACAGGGCTGGGCCCAACACGGACCCCTGAGGGATGCCACTCGTGACCGGTCTCCTCTTGGACATCGAGCTGTTGACCACCACTCTCTGAGTGTGGTCATCCAGCCAATTCCTTATCCACCAAGTGGTCCATCCATCAAACCCATGCTTCTCCAGTTTAGAGAGAAGGATGTCGTGCGGGACAGTGTCAAAAGCTTTGCACAAGTCCAGGTAGATGATATCCGTTGCTCGTCCCTTGTCCTCCGATGCTGTCACCCCGTCATAGAAGGACATAGAAGGCCATTGGTCAGGCACGATCTGCCCTTGGTGAAGCTGTGTTGGCTGTCACTAACCGCCTCCTTGCTCTCCATATGCCTTAGCATGGTTTCCAGGAGAATCTGCTCCATCACCTTGCCAAGCACAGAGGTGAGGCTGACCGGCCTGTAGTTGCCCGGGTCCTCCTTGTTCCCTTTTTAAAAAATGGGGGTTATGTTCCCTCTCTTCCAGTCATCGGGGACCTCACCACACCGCTACGTTTTCTCAAATATGATGGCCAGTGGCTTGGCAACTTCATCCGCCAGTTCCCTCAGGACCCACGGATGGATCTCATCAGGCCCCATGGACTTGTGCACCTTCAGGTTCCTCAGATGATCCCGAACCTGCTCTTCGAGTGCAGTGGGCAATTCTTCATCCTCGCAGTCCCTGCCTGTGCCTTCCACAGCTT
>JAAGAY010144021.1:0-56073 GCA_011801015.1 Ardeotis arabs | reverse complement strand
TTGTTTATACAGCAGGATGTTGGCTATCATCACATTCTGCTAAGCAATTACCTTCTTGTGGAGAGATGTGAGTTTCTAGGTTTGGTGAACAAACAATACTGAGCTTATCACACGGCTCAATGTGTTTTTAACTGGAAATGGGCAGCGAGAGCCGCTGTGGACTGAAGGGACAGCTGGCGTGACAGCATCCACATCCGGTGTGTAATTGGTTTTGGACGCGTGACAGATTTTTATAATGGTACAGAGGCACTTAGACCAGCAGGTAGCTGTTGGGAATAGATTGAGTGGTGGTGAGCCCATTTTCATATTACTCTTACTTGAGAATCCTTTAGACACACTTGACATCAAAGATACTTTTTCTTTTAAATTCAAGTGCTTGTCAACCGTTACACCCCTTTTCGACACGTCCAAGAGAAGCAGAATGACTCAAACCACCTGTACCTTATTAATTAAGCGATTGTTGTTAAAGATGAAATTTCAAGTGCAATTTTGTATACTAGGGGTGGGAAAGAGAGTATTGGCTGGACAACCAGCCTTTAGATTTTATATTTGAATTATTTTTGTTGGCAAACCCTGAGCAGAGAATCACTTGTGAAAATGATGTCAGAATTAGATCAACCAGCCCTAAAACTGCAACTGGGACGAGACAAGCTGTTTCTGTCTGTCAGAAGAGGTGGCATTTTTATTTTTTGGTATGTGCTAAGTGAGCTGATCAAAATAATGCAACAATTCTTGGAGAGCTACTGGGTTTGTTTTCCTTTTGTGTTAGGTGACAGCAAATTGCCAAGTAAATAATCACATCTCTAAATAGGTTTGATTTTTGCCTTCACTCTTCCCATTTGTTTTTCTCCATCTGTTTTTCCGATTGAATGAAAGAAACGAGGGTTCATCACCAGGATTTTAGAAAAGGATTAGTGGAATTGGATACCTTCGTTCTGGGATACTACATTTACAGTATTGTAAAGGAGCTTGCATTGCAAATAGTTAAACATACTGCAGTCTCTGAAAATCAGGCTACCTGGAGTCAAGCACACAGATACTGATGATTCAAAAATGATCAGTTACTGTAAAAATCAAAGTAATACATTTCTAGATTTTTGGTCTTTAAACTGGTGGAAAAAATATTCTGTTCTTCAAGGATGTTTTTTTAACTCTGTCATCATTGGCTGCTAAAGGTTTGGTGTTTCCAGTAAAGTCCATTAAGGTTTGAATGTGAGTAGATATTTGAGTTTAGGACAATAAAATATCTCACATAACACACTGTAAACATCCAAAGCAACTACTATGTTAAATTTAATAGACTGTGCCGAGCAGTGTTCATAATATTTTATTAATGGCTGTGAATTGGATCTAGAAAATTTTTACAGTGGTTGGACTGACCACTCATCCAAGAGATACAGGCACTTAATTGTGTCTAAGCAGCTGTCAATTTTATATGCCCTTAAGTTGTCCCTTTCTCACTTGGCTGATCACATCATGTTCAGAGCCTCTGAAATGTTGAGACTTGAACCACATGGAAAAATTTTGCTTGTGACGAAATTGCAGTGACTTAACCATTACGGTGCACATCTAAATCTTTATATTTCTCTGAAAAAATATTCAGAGTTACGGGAAAGGACAAAGACAGTTGAAGTAAACTTTCATAAAAATCTAAAATCTAAATCTTTTGTGTACTTGCAAAGTAATTTGTTCAGTAATGAGATGAACTGTTTTGGTAACGGATGAGTTTTTCCAAACTGAAAGAACCAGCATTGCTATGTTCCTTAAAACTCTTAATTTTACCAGAGGTCATATTTTTGAACAAAACCAAGAAAGGATGGCCCACTAGTGACCATAGTTTTCACAGGAATAGACGTTAGTGGCCTTGGTAGTCTATTTTACAAAGTTAATCAGATAATTTCAAGTCTAGCAACCCAAATCCCTTCAGTTGTACAAACTGTTCTTCGTTTTCTCTTGTAAGGATCTGTGCGGTGGTTTATGTCAGAGTAAAGACGCTGTGCGTTCTCTTAGTGCCGTTTGCAATTATTGGGGTAGAGGAGGTAAAAAAATTAAATCAGGAGACAAAATCTTGCACTAGGAGAACATCTTGGGTGATCCTACAAAAAAAAGATTTAGCATGGCAAAGCTAAAAGATGGTATGGTCCAGCTAATAACTATAGCAGCTATTACAAATTACTTGAGCGATTATACATCTTTTACCTGTTCAAAACTCATTAGTTTAGAGCTCATAAGTGGCCACTTAAGTATTGCTATTAATCTTATCAACTCTACTGTCATCATCTTGTAAAGATCATTTGCATACTAGAGGCTTCTTGACCCGTTAGAGGAAGATATTTCACTGCCATTAGATATTTGTCAGAAATGTCAGATGAAAAATTGTTTTAAAGTTTCCTCTTTAATACTGAATATTTTTTAAAACACATTTTTTTTTTGCAGTTATTTAGAAAGTAATTTCTTAATCATTTAGGTTCTCCAAAAGAGACCTAGAAATCTCAGCTAAAATATTGCTGTAAACTCTGAAAATCTGCATGACTGGAAGGACATTTATTAAAGAAAAGACATATTTGAGACACCCACTGATCTTCTTTTGGTTAATAATTCTATTGTGTGCACAGCAGAAAGTAGCTGTAGACAGCCCTGTGATTGTAGATGCGAAAGATGTCGCTCTGGTTAGGTCTAGGTCCATAGAAAATCAGCCTAGATTGGCCTGATATAGCATAAGGTAGTATTTGCCACCCAAAAAGTCGCTAATAAGACTAAAGCATGCATTCCCAAAACACATGTTAAAGGACACACACATAAAATGCAAAATGTGTAGGCTGATACACGCTAAAACATGTAATGTTGGCCTCGTTCTTACCTAGATTATGCTCTACTAAAATATACAAGATGGATGAAATATTTTTTTTCCTTTTTTAAAGCAGAAATATATGTATTTTTTTCTTCTGTGGTTTTTTTTTACTGTTTAATTTCTTTGGTTTTTTTCTTTCCTTAAAGTAAGGGAATTCTTACTGTTGGTCATAAAACCAAAAAACTAGGACCTTGTCCTCTGCAGTTAAAAACTGGGAAAATCCTGTGAGCGGAGACACTGTCTCCTGCATTAAACAGTGACAGAGGGTAATTTAAATTATGAAGCAGGGCCAGTTCCCACTGAAGCCTATCTAAGCAGAATTTAGCATACCTGTCATAGTCCATTTCATTTTCAGGAGCATTATACATCTGCTGCCTCCCAAAAGATAATCTCGGAAAACCAATTTGTGTCAATATTTGACTTACATATTTGAAACTTCTATCTTGTCCTAACCACTACCCAGACTGACTTAAATACGTGGGATTCTATCAACAGGGCACCTGCGCGTTTTGAATGATGAAAGTAAAGATTGTCCAAATACGTGGCTGCAGAATTTCTCAGAAGCAAAATGTGACGTGCTGGGTCCTCCCTAAGTATTTGTTTTGTTATCACAAAACGGAGCTAAACATTATTTAGATCTGATTTACATATTAAATTAGGGCTTAATTTTAAAGGATTTGGCTATCCCGGTGATGATGGGAAATTCATAGAATCGTAGAATCATAGAATGGTTAGAGTTGGAAGGGACCTTCAAAGCCCACCCAGTCCACCCCCCCTGCAAGGAGCAGGGACATCCCCCACTAGATCAGGTCGCTCAGAGCCCCATCCAGCCTGGCCTTGAACGTTTCCAGCGATGGGGCTTCCACCAGTTCTCTGGGCAACCTGTTCCAGTGTTCTACAACTCTGATTGTGAAAATTTTTTTCTAAATATCCAATCTAAATCTACCCCCCTCTATTTTAAAACCATTACCCCTCGTCCTATCACAACAGGCCCTGCTGAAGAGTCTCTCCCCATCTTTCCTGCAGCCCCCTTGAGGTACTGGAAGACCGCTATCAGGTCTCCCCGCAGCCTCCTCTTCTCCAGGCTGAACAGCCCCAGCTCTCTCAGCCTGTCCTCACAGCAGAGGTGCTCCAGCCCTCTCATCATCTTCGTGGCCTCCTATGGACCCTCTCCAACTGGTCCGAATTTTTACATATAGTCCTCTTTCGGTGTGTAGCTATGTATGATTGTATTGTGTACAGTTACAGAAAATAGAAATTCTTCAAGGGGAAAGTCTGAGTGCTGGCTCATGGGAAGCACTTCAGACCTGAGATAACTTTTCCTGTGAGTGATGTTAGGACAGATTTATACTTTTGGTCTGCCAGACAGGCAGTCGGATTTCCTGTTTCTCTAAATGCTTTACAGCTGTCATATATGGCCAAAAGTAAGAGCTGAAGCCAAGCCTTCAGCAGTTGGGAGTATGCCAGACAAATCTTTATTTCAGTCAGTTTTAGAAAGTACACCCAATAGAGTTCTTCCCATGTGTTTGTAGCTCCTGCAGCCTTAACACTGGTGAAAGCGATCTCTTACGATTCCAGATGAGTTCTGGTGAAGAGTGGTAACTTCCTTCCAAGCAGCCAGAGTTTCTGTGCTGCAAGGCTGCGTCTGTTCCTGAGAGCTTGTGCTCCCAGCCGACAGAAGCTGGAAACCAGAGAAATGAAAGATCAGCTCTTCCATCCCTTTCCCAGAATCTCTGCAGTAATTAAAAATGATTCTTTTTCTTCTTCCATTTGAACTTCTTTGTCCTTAGTGTCAGAGAAGGAAAAACTTGATGTTTAGCCACCTGTCCCAAATTCTCTACTGTCATTTGTGTCAAGCTAAACAAATGTTAACAAATGTTACCAAACACAGATCAGCAGCATCAGCTATTTTTGATCTTTCCTACCTTCTGGTAGGAAGGTTTCCCTGTCCCTGGAAACATTCCAGGCCAGGTTGGCCGGGGCTCTGAGCAACCTGATCTGGTTGGAGATGTCCCTGCTCCTTGCAGGGGGGTTGGACTGGGTGGCCTTGAAAGGTCCCTTCCCACCCAAACCATTCTATGATTCTACACATTTTTTTTTTTTTTAATAAAAAAGACAGGCAGTTCTCAGCCCTACACCGGCTTTAGTATTTCTGCAGTTTGTATGTAAATAACATTTGTAGGTGTATCCATGAATACAGTTATTTTTAATTGATGTAAACGTTCTGCTGACTAACCCTTGGTCTTAGTTGGAATCCTTTAGTAGTTGTTAAATGGAATTTATTGCAGTTTTATCAGTTGTTATATCAAGGCAATGGTTACTTTCCCTATACAAGCCATTAAACGTTCCCGGCCTTACACTGCTCCGGTTTCAAAATGATTTACTTCTCATGATTCCAACACAGTCATTACAGTTTGAGGAAACATGAATTTCTGCCATGCCAGGTGGTAACGGGTATTGACGACTTTTTCAGTGAAAAAGACAGGAAGCTTCTAGATTCCTTTTCTTCCCAAAGTCATGCCTTCCCACTCAACTTTATTCCCACCTGCCAGCAAAGACGGATTTTTCAAAAGTTGCTCCCTATCCTGTGCCAAAAGAAGTGACCGTATTTAGCAAAAGTTTATTCTAATGGGAAGTTCTCCTTCATGGGCTGTCTAAAGATGTAAAAATCTCTCTGAACATTTTTGGACTAAAGCCATTGTCTGGGATTTTTATTGTTTTTATCATGACCCAAGGAGCTGGCAGCCAGCAAGGAGCGGCTCACAGGCAAAGTTGCTGTTGCCGCGACTCCTGCAGTGTTTTTCAGGATAGTGGTGCTGTTTATTAGACTAGACTAAAGAAAGCCTGACCATCTTTGGTGTCTAGATCAATTAGTGATAGCGAATTAATTAGTTCAATTAGTGAACCTGATAGCGGTCTTCCAGTACCTCAAGGGGGCCTACAAGAAAGATGGGGAGAGACTGTTCAGTAGGGCCTGTTGTGATAGGACGAGGGGTCATGGTTTTAAAATAGAGGGGGGTAGATTTAGATTGGACATTAGGAAAAAATTTTTCACAATGAGAGTTGTAGATCACTGTCCCAGGTTGCCCAGAGAGGTGGTGGATGCCCCATCCCTGGAAACATTCAAGGCCAGGCTGGATGTGGCTCTGAGCAACCTGATCTAGTGGAAGATATCCCTGCTCCTTGCAGGGGGGTTGGACTGGATGACCTTTGAAGGTCCCTTCCAACTCTAACCATCCTATGATTCTATGATTCTAGTGTAATTTACTACTGCAAATGTGTTTAACCTTGAACATTTGACTTATTAGCATGAGTAATGGTTTAACATCAACATCTGTAGGGGCTAATTTGTTTTTCCAAAAGCTGAGCTGTAATATTGTTGTAAACTAACTTCAAGTGCAAAGCAGCAACAGGAGAGTGTCTACAATGCAGTTTTCATTCAGAGAGAACAAACAGATTTGTGTCTGTTCCCAGAACACACTGGCGAGGAAAATGCTGCCTATTCAGGCAATAAATGAGGGTGCTCAGAAATCCAGATGTATTTGGAAAAGTAGCTGTAATGATAAAATAGGATTTCTGCAGGCTGACTGGAGTCTTCAAGCAGTGCAGGACTTCAGATATGCATTGCCTACTTAATTTTTCTTTAGACCATAGACATAGTCATGCTTCAGAATGTGACAAAATCTCTTTGTTAAAGGAAATTGTATAATGGACAGCAGAAAAGAATAAACATACTGGGTTTTGCTGGAATAACCCGATGCATAAAGTAGAAAAGAGAGATTTTCTTGTTTTAAAATTTCATTTAAAAAAAAAATCACAGAAGAGAATATTGATTAGATCTTAAATATGTGTTGAAAACTGTTTCACTATGTAAAGTAATAGGAAAAAACAGTCAAATGTTGAGAAGAGGTCTTGCGTTAACAGAAGACAGAAGTGTTTCTACCAGCCTGAGATGATCATCGGAGCAGAAAATAATTATTAGAAGTGATACTTACTTCACAATTGAGTAGTTTTAGAAAATATTCTTTATTATCACACTCTGCTTTCTCAAATATTCCTAGAAACTGAATCCTCATTCTAGTCTTTGGAAGACTTTTGTCATAGTATAACTCACCTGATCAGATTGAATAGGCTTCCAGTAGTCTTCTCCCCCTTCGTGTGAGCCGTGGTAGCTCCAGTGACATGAAATGATTTTGTTTCATTGACGTGCACGTAGTGCTGCTAAGTTCTGGTGAGAAACATCGATGCAAGATTGATATAATAAAGTGACGAATGAGGTTATGAAAGTGAAATTACTCTGTTAATCTATTTTAAGCAAGTCTTCCTAGCATAAACGATACAGCACTGGAAGTTTTCACGTTAAAATGAACAAAAACCCAATCCAAAGAGCTAGCAAACGGGATGGCAATTATGAGTTTAGGAATCAATGGCCTTAACCCGTTCTGCCTAGTAATCTCATGGCCATTCCTGTCAGCATTTATTCTTGCATATCTTTCTCTACAACTACAACACGGGGGTTAAAACATATACTGTACGCTGTAAAACTGCAACGATGCTTTAGATAAAGTAGCTGTCCTTAGTAACCAACTGCGATCAGCGATCAATACTACTTGCTTTTTCTGGTGTGATTATTCCATTTATTTGCATCTGTTAGTTGTTCATAAGTATTTTATTTAAATAATGTTAGTGAAAGAAAGCTAAAATGCTAATGTGAATTCTCTCATCACTGCGCGCACTGTCTGTGTTATTGTTGCTGTGATGGGGGACAAACATGTTAAGGTCACTTCTTCTGAACAAGGATATCGCTGCCTCTGTAATGACTGCCTTTAATGCAGAAAACAGATTCTGCCAAGCACAATATCTGTGTTTATCGTCTACTCTATGGGTTATCCCATATTGCTAATGAGATTGATCAGGTATTGTTTGTCTTGGAAAGCAGAGTGAGAGCTCTGTGTGGAGTGATGCTGTCAGGTAGTTTCCTATTCGGTGTGCACATTTGACCTGGCCAGCAGCCTCAAGCTGAGTTAGAAATTTTGGTTTCACTTGCAGCTCTTCTCCAGAAGCCTGTGTTTGGCAAATGCTGCTAGTGCGGTTGTTGTGGTACTTTTGGTGGGGTAATTTGTGTTACCTTTGCACCCCATAACTGTTTATTTTAATCATAGAATCATAGAATGGTTTGGGTTGGAAGGAACCTTCAAAGCCCACCCAGTCCAACCCCCCTGCCAGGAGCAGGGACATCTCCAACCTGATCAGGTTGCTCAGAGTCTCATCCAACCTGGCCTGGAATGTTTCCAGGGATGGGACATCCATCACCTCTGGGCAACCTGTTCCAGTGTTCTACAACCCTCATTGTAAAATTTTTTTCCTAATATCTAATCTGAATCTACCTCCCTCTATTTTAAAACCATTACCCCTCGTCCTGTAGATTTTGTAGCCCAGCAGATTTTGTGCTGATCTTCCAGGAGTTAGGTTGATTAGAAGACCTAATTACAAGCACACAGGTCATGCATCCCTGTCAGTTCAAGATTATGCATAACTCACTGTCACTGTCCACCACTGGAATGGGCAATTCACCCTCTGGGTAGGTGGGAGGCTGAGGAGATGGCTAGGGATGAGTCTGCACATCGAGCTACCACCCGAGCAGTGTGCCTGGAAATTTGTTTGTGGAGCAGTGAGCAACTGCATGGACTTTCTGTAATCAGTCACAGTTAGAAAAAGCGATGACCATATGATCTTACCGTGGTTAAGACCTGACTTTGGATTTTGAAGCAGTCTTGTTTAAGCCCAACATACTATAATGTTGAGAGTGGACAATTATTTTTTTGGAGTGCTGAATACAGAGAGATGCAGATGGGTTTTCAGAATACTTTCTGGTTTTGTCTGTTATTCTACTCAGCTGTGCAGATGCTCCGTATTCTGTCTGGAGCTGTCAGCAAAGGTAATTGTCTTAACTTCTATACAGAGTGTAGCTGGAGAAGTTTCAGCACCAAAAGTTTTATTTGTATGTTGCAAATATTAAGGGCTGTGTGGAACTGAATGGAAGAGTTTGGCTCTGCTGTTGCCTACAAGAAGAATCATTGCAGACTTTTGTGCTACCTCTGAACTTTCTTGCTGTTTTTCATGCAAATTCACCGCAGTCATCAATCCTCCCTTCGCAAAGGACAGGCAATAACTGTTTTATAACAGCTTTGTACGTTGCTGCCCAGCACCAATTTCATGGTGACAAAATGATGTCTAAAGACTTACTGAAAAGAAAACAGGAAGCTCCTAGAACTGGTGATTTCAATTTTCCATTTATTTTTTGTTTATTCTGATAATATAACATTTTATTTCTCTTAGGAATTGAATTTTAATCAACAAAGAAAAAATGCACGAGGGAATAAAAACTGCCAACATTCTTTAGTTCTTGAATGAGGACATTACATCAGCCAGCAGCCTTACAACTGAACGGGCGTATGGCAGAGTGGGTGGATCTCTGAACTTACAAAGGAGCGTCACTGAAGTCAGGTGTAGGATCAGAACAACTTTATGAATGCAATCATTCCCACTCTTAAAGGCAGCCTCTTAAAATTATGTAGGATTTCCTTCCCACATCCTTCAAGTAGTATTTAAGAAATAATAAATTCTCTCTTGTTTGAAAAAAAAAAAAGAAGAAGAGAAGAGAAATATTAAGGAATCAAAGTGTTTGGAGTCAATTCCTGTTGTGTAAAGAGGTTTCAGTCAAGTGATACTGTATGTGATAAATTGCATCACAGACCCATCATAAATTGCTTCTGTGTATATTCCTTACTCATTGCTAACAGATGGCCAGCAATTTAGAATTTCCTTTTAATGAATCCTTAGCCAGATCACCCATACTGATGAATTTGCTATCAAAAGTAGTGCCTACTATGTTTGAACATTTTCTGAGTATATTGAACTTTTGTCTATTTCTGACCCTAAAAACTGAATTAAATGATCCATTGAGTTCAGCCAGCTGTTAGCCAGCCTCCTTTGAAGCCTAAATGCCCTGAACTAATTTTTCTTAGTTGTTGAAATTTGTGAGACCATGAACATGACTCCCAATGGCCAATATTTTTTAAAGTAACCAGCATGAATACCAGCTCGATTTCTTTTTGTGCCATTAGGAACTAGCAGTGCTGCAGTTGGCATCATGACAGAGCATCCACAGAACTGTTTGAGTCTTCAGGAACATTTGCAGCTTTAACATATATAATTAAATTCTTCAGTCTCCCAAAAGAAAGTTCCTAATGAATTCATTAGCATAGATGTGGGTGGACCTCCCAGTACAGTCTCTAAGAGAACTGCATCCCATGGCACTCCATTAAATATTTTATTAAAGGTCTTCAGTGGACTTGCAGAACTAGAAAGAGATGCCTGACCCCCATGTAAGCTGGCTGGAAGATCTTGGTTATTTATCTACTATTTGCACACTGCAGTGACAGTGTTTGGAATAAGGGACTCAGCAGGATTTGAATTGGAGGATTTCCCCTTCGCTCGCTGGGGGGGAACGCTTGTGAGATGTGAGCAAGGATCTTTTCAGCTGTACCTCTGCCCTCACTTTATTCTCTGACTGTGGTAGGGTAATTTTGCTTCTGCTGCCGTTTTGACCATATTCTTCTCTGCTTGTCTGTAAATTTGTGATGTCTGCTACACTGTCTTGTCTCTCTTCCTCATTTTCGCTTCTGGCTCTGCAACTCTTTTAGCTTTAATTTCCCTCTAGTTCTGCTAAATCTAATCTAGCTAAGTACTTGTTTTATGTTCATATTATTACAAGAAAGATGGGGAGAGACTGTTCAGTAGGGCCTGTTGTGATAGGACTAGGGGTAATGGTTTTAAAATAGAGGGGGGTAGATTTAGATTGGACATTAGGAAAAAATTTTTCACCATGAGAGTTGTAGATCACTGGAACAGGTTGCCCAGAGAGGTGGTGGATGCCCCATCCCCGGAAACATTCAAGGCCAGGCTGGATGGGGCTCTGAGCAACCTGATCTAGTGGGGGATGTCCCTGCTCCTTGCAGGGAGGTTGGACTAGATGACCTTTGAAGGTCCCTTCCAACCCTAACCATTCTATGATTCTATGATTCTATGTGCCAATACTCCTATGCAAAATGCAGTCCAATTGTGTAAAGACTATGAGCGCCTTTTGTTTGCATTGCTTTTTTGGTTTGCAGATCCTGTCATCACTTCACGTTTGTGGTATTTACCAGTTGCTCTTGGAAAATCTTAATGAACTGGAAAAACGTTAGCCAATCTCACTCCAAAAACTCCTGGTAAAGCAAATATTTCACATTGCCCCTTATGTTGCTAGAATGAAGACAACCGAGTCACAATGGGTTGCAAGTATTTTATTTTAACTAGCAGTTAAAATAAAGGCATATATTTGATATTATGGTGTAACACCACCAAGAAGTTGTGGATACCACAAGAACAAACCACAGAATCATCAGACCACAGTGACTGAAAATCTCGTCTCACCCTGATATTGCCAATGTGCAAGAAAAAGGGAGAATTCTTTTAACTAACCAAGGAGTGATTTGCTAAAAGTATAAGAAAACCCCACATTTAGACACCAGAAGCATGTAGCAGCAATAGACACTCTTCAAATTGCTGAGGGGAGTTATCATGAGGAGGATATTCTGCAGCTTTAATCAGACAAGGCTTAGGGGGATGTTAGTCATTTAAAATTTCAGCTTTTAAAGAAAAATTGTTGTCATAAAGAAAAAAAAAAGAAACACAACGTCAAAAATGCTTTAAAAAGCCTTCAGCTTTTTCTGAAATTGAACTTTCAAAAAATTTTAGTGGTTGTTGGTGTTATTAAAAAAAAAAAAACAAAAACAACAAAAAAACCTTTCACACTCTTTTATTTGCCAAAAGCATTCATCTGAATAGTAGCTATTTGGGGGAATTTACTATTTGACTCAAAGTGAGCTATCCAAACCTCTTTTACACCCTTCTGTGCTGCTGCACAGTGTCCAGCAGACACGCTGCTTTGCTGAGTGAAGATGATATTCTAGAATGAATTTTCCTTCAACACTTAGATTCATAGACATGCATGCCCCTATACACACACACACATCAACAAAGCTAGGCAAAGTGAGCATTTTAACAGTGCCAGTCATGGTCTTTGAACTATAACGATGAGCAAAGAAGTCTCCTGTCCTACCATGAAGTTGGCTAAGGCTGCTGATTTCAGCCAGGTAACTTGTAAATCAATAAGTGGTGTCCAAAGTCAATATGGGCCCAAGAGGCATGCGATGAAGATGGAGTAAACAGGGGAAATGAGCTGGACAGATTGTCTTCATTTCATCCGTAGCATCAGAGTGCATGCCATTACCCAATACCCTCCATGGTGTGTAGCATCCAGATATTCTTCAAAAATCTACTACCCTTTCCTCTGTCATTGAAACACCAGGTATTTCCAGCCTCTGAATGATCTGTTTTGCTTCTTCAAGTAGTCAACCGGTCACTGAGAGAAGGAGTTTGTACAAGACATCCTCCCTGTCTCCCAGTCTCCAGGCATGGAAGGATTGAAATGGATGCCCTCAAGAAGAGCCTGAGGTTTTTCACAGGAGCATGTATCTGAAATCACTCTCACCTTGTGATGACCTTATAGACTAGGAAACTGGTTCAAATGGTTTGTGTTGGCCACAAGTTCTGGTAGCTGGTTGTTCACAAGTACTAAATTGAAACTCAGGGAAGTTATGAAGACATTAGCAAGTACCGTCAGCTTCTGCCTTTTCCAATAATTGTATAATGCATCAGACTAAACCCACTTTCTTCCCAATAGCACATGCATAGCATTAAGACTGGTGAAAAGAATTGTGGGTTTTTCAGTAAATGTTGAACCGTAGTGGACTGGACTATGTAAAACAATTCCGCACTGGTACAACTTGGAGCTTTATGAGCAAGGAGTCAGAAACAAAACTTACTGCTATCTATGGCAGTTGTCTGGCCATTTTGGAAAACAGAGCCCTCAGCAATATGAAAGCAATGATAGCAGCAATCTTATGAACCCACCCATGATTTCACTGCAGTTTGCGTTGACTGAGAAGCTTTACTATTTTCCAGACAGACCTCACATCCTAAATGACGCTGAAAGATGTCGAAGGGCCTCCAAGAGCTAGCCTGAGCTTTGTCCAAGCACTATAAATCTGTTACAAAAAGATGTACCAAGAGATGAACTATGTGGTGAAATCTCATGTTAAAAGGGGTGAATATCTCTTCCCATCACAGTTTCTGTACAGGGTCCTTTATCACATCTGCCAGGGTACAAATCAAGAATCATTAGAAAAATATTTATACTATTTTTCCCTATACAAACATAAACCAAAGGTAACATTTCTTCAGTCAGCATAATTTTGACCTACTTCATTGGCTTCCACTAAGATTGTTTGAAGACTTTCCCCATAATTCATAAATGCTGAGCCAGAAAATACTTCCATTCTTGTACAGTAAGTTTTCTTATGCTGCATATGGTGCCACGGAAGTTACTAATTTATCGTGGAATAAACTGATGTTTAGTCTAACGTGCAGTTCTCTGCACTCTATCTCTCCATGCTGTAGCTTTAAAGGCTAACAAGAGCTTTGATTGTGCAAATCAGAATATATCAGGGTGATATGTTAAGATTATTTTCCCTTTGTTTAGTTCCAGTGTCCCCAGCACAACAAGGAGCCATGCAAATCATATAAAGATCATAATCTGATATAATGATACAAAAGGAACCACAAAGAGCTTGATCTCCTTAATTCAACAAAAAGAAAGTTAAATAGTCTAAAATGAGGCTACGTGATGGGAAAAGATACTGTATAACAGGTGATT
This sequence comes from Ardeotis arabs, assembly GCA_011801015.1. Taxonomy (NCBI): domain Eukaryota; kingdom Metazoa; phylum Chordata; class Aves; order Otidiformes; family Otididae; genus Ardeotis; species Ardeotis arabs. The sequence continues at coordinate 42,400 of JAAGAY010144021.1, read as the reverse complement.
TCAGTGTAGCAGAACACTGAGTGAGAATTTTAAAATGGTTGACCAGGCAGCTAAAGGATCATTTGGTTTCCTATGTCTCTTTCTAGCAGTTGCCAGCAGTGGATGGGTAGGGAAGAGTACCTACCGAATAACTAGGAGGTTAGCATTGGCAAGTTCAGAGGGAAATGGAGTTAAGACTTAATTGCAAGGGTAGTGAAGCACAAAAACTTACTAAAGTTGCAGTGAATTCTCCATTATTGCACAGGGGAGAAGTGGTTTCCTTAAATTTTACGATCCTATTCAAATGACAAAGAATTCCAAGAAAAACCCTGGTTTCTCTTCTACAGGAAATCAAATTGAGTCATTTCAATTGTTCCCTCTGGCTGTATGCTGTGTGAGGCTGTCACTGGTATAGACAGTCTGAGAAAATCAAATGCAAGAAAGCAGAGGACTCCATGTTCCCAAAACTGGAAGAATCATCTACTTAATCTTCTACCAGTACAAGATCACTCTCAATAGCATAGCAGTTGACTTACTCAGATCTGGTGTGTTTATTGCCAGGTACCTTATATCATATGCAGAGACTTCACTCAGACCAGAAATGAAGATAATAATTTCAAATCACAGAAGTCTAATTCCTATTAATTTTTTCAGTTATTTTCTTAGTAACATTAATCTTCATGAGCTGATGTATAAGATGATCACCATCTTTATGCTATTCTTGTTGCTACTCAGTGCTCAGTAAACTCAACCTTTGCTATCAAAGCACGTTTTAAATAAACAATCTCATGCTTATAAGGCTCTTTGAACACCATATCAAGCATTAAATGGGATTGCTATTAAGGGAGAATTCAACAATTCTGGTGATGAAGCTGAGAATCTCCACACTGCAGCAAGCTGAAAGTAGAAAGAATTTAATAAATATCACTGTCTTAGCTCACAGTGGTACGGATCAGCTGGCTTTTACAAAGAGAGTTATTATACTCATGAAAATGAGAGCAAAAACAAGCCCAGTGAGTACTACTGATGTGCTCAGAAGTACAGGAAAGTCTTGTTCATAGCCAGCATCCCTACATACATCCAGCCTTCAGAGAGCCCTCTTGCTTCCCCATCATCACATCTCTCTAGGAGACAGAGGATTAGCATCCCTATTAGAAAGATGAAGGAGGAGGAGTGAATATTGGAAGACAAATGACTTTGCAGTATGACAGAGTCATACTTAGCAGAGTCCTCTGGAGATTGTCTAGACCAAGCACTAGCTCAAATCAGGGTCAGCTACAGGAGAGTGCTCCGGATCGTGTTCTGACATTGCATTTGTATGTCTTAAGGATGAAGACTCCAAAACATCTCTGGGTTGCAAGCTCCAGTGTTTGACTATCCTCCCTGTAAATAAGGGGTTTTTTTTATATTATAGGAATTTCCCGTATTTCTCTTTGTGCCCATGTGCCCTCTTGTTCTGGTCAGTGGACACCACTGAGAAGGGTCTGAGTCTATCTCCTTTACTCCCCCACATTGGGTATTTATACACATTGATAAGATGTTGGCCTTCTTTGTAGCACAGGCACGTTACTGGCTCATGTGCAACTTGTCCACCAGGACTTTGCAAAGCTGCTTGCCAACCAGATAGCCCACAGCTTGTGCTGGTGCATGAAGTTATTCCTCCTCCCCAAGTGCAGCCCTGCTGCCACCTTTCCTTGCCTTCCTACATGTGGGGATGGACAGTTCTTGACCTTGGAGGAGGTGATCCTTGAAAGTCATTCAGCGGGTACTCCAGACATTTTCAATCAGTTGGTATGTCCACAACAGAAAGGGCAGACAGGCCGCTATGCCTGAATGGGCAGGTGACAAGAAGGAAAGATGAATGTGTCCAAAGCTGTCCATCTGCATTATCACCACAATACATCTGATAGGATATGTCAGCATTTTTATGAACACAAGCTGCTCACCTCCAGCCAGCTTAGAGCTCAGACAGAATGAGATGGGGTGTCTTGACATCTGTTGGTGTGGTTTAACGTCAGTCGAAATCAGGATCTAGATGCTTTCTTCCATGTTCAGACTACATCGGACTCCGCAAGATGATATACCTTCTCTGTCACTCAGAAGGGTAAATGTGCTGGTTAGGATGAGAGTTCAGCTCTTCATTCCTCAATGTCTAGGCTGCTACACTTTATTCCATTTCTAGACCAGTTGTTGAGTCAGGACAAATATTCTCCAAATCAACCAAGAAGAGTCAGAATAAGTTCATCAGACACTGCTCTTTAACACAGATTTTACAGTCCTTCCAGCTTGAAAATTAGATCACTAATTTTTATGCAGGACATCTTCCCTTGCTCAAATTCTAGCATTATGAGTTGTGTCCCACCAAAAAGTCTGCAGTTCCAATCTTAGATCTTAAAACACAAAATAATGGGCAATCTTCCAGATCTCACTGCCACACTGGCCAGGCACAGCCAACAAACCCTCCTTCCACTGGCCCAGCACAAGGAACCCCCATTGCGAATCCTACGAAGGAAGATCTCCCAAATCCTCTGAGATGAATCTGGTTAAGATGTTCCTGGTGCTGCATGATACAGTGAGAATGAAATTCATGGGTTTTTTTCTTCATGCTCTCAGAACCTAACATTAACTGAGTTCTGTTCTTAAACAAATTGCTTCCTGCTTGACATTTTTCTGTAGCCTTGGCTCAAAAAGTCTATTTGCACTGTCTGTTCTGTTTTCCTGAAGGGAAATCACCATCTGTATTCAATGTTGTTTGATAATTAACTATAAGTAGTATCATACAATGCTTTTTCAGGTGTTTGCTCTGGATAAAGATTATAGAATCATAGAACCAGATTCATCTGCTTTAGTTGTTTGGCTTATAATAGAGCTTCTAATTAATCCAAAACTTTCTGTTCTAAACAGCCTGTTTTCTCCTGGTGGTATTGGTTTCCAGCCATGATATTATCCAGCCATAGGGTGTCACTATCAGGAGTGACTGTGCAAAGCCCGTTGAGGTCTATTGCGCTGGCAAAAGCCAAGGCCCAGATCACAACTCCCTGTTTGCAAAAGATATGGTTCATTATTCTTGCCTCATATTTGTTAACTGCTCTTGGCACTAAAAAAAAAATCGTAAAAATACATATGGAAAAAAAAAAAACAAAACTTGGGAGATTTCCATGCTGAGAAAACAATATTTCAAAACCATATTTCACTGTAACACCTTTGTGACTGGATTTAGCATCTCTGCAGAAGGGGGAAGCAAGACATGCTAGATGAAAGAGGAAGGCTCTGCTCACGAGCAATGCCTTGGAAAATTAAAAAAAAAAAAAAAACAAAACCACCAAAGTAATGTTGACCTTGATTTTCCTTTTCCTTTCTGGCACAATACCCCTGCTTTTTAAGATATTCCTTCTCGATGAGGCTATTAATATGCAATTCTGTACACTTTTATTCCACAGAAGATACAGAAAATGCTGGCCAAGTTTGCCCTTGAAATAGTGAGAATTTTGTACTTGTGGCATAGGAAAAGATTTCAGAGGAGAAGGAGAAAATAACTTTATTAAATGTTCAAAAAACAGTTTAGTAAGGTCGTAGCAAGAACTTCAATGTTTGTTAACACATTTTGTAAGTTCTGCACTTACCTAAAGATTAGAGGTGCCTTGTTAGTTCCAACTCTCAAAATCAAGTGCAGACTGAGCTTCGGAGCTTTCTTGCAGAGAAAGCCCCAGTGCGTTCAATGTATTTGCGTCATTATAAAATCTGTTACACATAGAAAGCCAGACAGCATAAGCACTTTCATCTGACACAGAAGTGCCTAACCTGTGGAAACTGGTACGTGGGTACATTAACCTTCATCACCCATCTCTGTGCATATCCCTGGCAGTGCTAGTTGTGCAACAATACTACTAATTGCACTTATTAGTACGTGCAGAAATTTGAGGTGAACCACATAAGGTATGTGTGCTTTGTAAGGGATGTGGCTACGGACGTGGTGACAAGAGCTATCTTCACCCAGATGGGATGATAAGATGGGCATCAGAGTTAATCACAGGGTGCTTCTACTTCACTAAATTAGTGCAGAGGCCATTGTCTGGTATACCTGGAGCCTGGCAGCCTGCAAATGGCCTCTGCACTAAGTTAGTGAAGTAGAAGCATCCTGGATGTGCTAGGTGGGACCTCCAGTAAAGACTGCCCGTGTCCTCACTCTCACCATTGCACTCTAGCACAAGCCCTTTGTGATCAACTGGTACAACTTCACTTTTCCTATTCACAGTTTTGCCACAGAGTGCCATTCAATTGCCTAAACACAAGTAGCTAGCGCCTTCTGAGACACTTCGGTATGTGAGACATCTGCAGAGGTCTGACAGCTATCATAGAATGATTTGGGGTGGAAGGGACCTTCAAAGGCCATCTAATCCAACCCCCCTGCAAGGAGCAGGGACATCTCCAACCAGATCAGGTTGCTCAGAGCCCCGTCCAACCTGGCCTGGAGTGTTTCCAGGGATGGGGCATCCACCACCTCTCTGGGCAACCTGGGCCAGTTCTACCAAACAGAAAACTACCATAGCAGAAAACTTTCTGATGATGCAAACCCTTCTGCAGAAGCACCTGGAGGCCAAGAGAGATACTCAAAAGCATCTCAAATGGCATGAGACAGCTGTGTATGGAGCCTGTAATAATCATTTACAGTCACCCAGGCACAGTCTTCATGGAAAAATGTGACCCTGCCAACCATACATATGCATTAATAGAGAAAAAGAGTGCTTTTGATTTTACCTTGCATTTTGTTCCCATAGACACTTTATCAGGTTTGCATGCTCCCCCACAAACTGAAAGGACATGACTCAAAATAAGCAGAGGCGTCAGGAATCCCCACCTTGACATCAGAGGGCTCACAGCGTGTTTGAGCATGGCTTGTCAAAACTGTCCCTGTTATAATACTTCCCTTTGCAGCAGAAAATCAGAGCACAGCAAAACCAAATGAAAGTAATAAAATAAAAATATGAGTAAACACATAAAGGAAATAAAAATAAGGAAATTACATGAGGTTTTATGTCACCTAATATTTTTTTTTTTAATATCCAAATCTTGTCTGCCTAGGGAAGAGCATAAGTCACCCTCATGGTTTATATTTCTCTAAGAGAAGTTATTAATCTGTTGAAACTACTCCAGACTCTAATTATCACCCTTTACTGTGAAACTAAAGCTTGAGAATTTTTGATCTTCGGTATTATTTACTGAAGTTGTCCTTGACTCAATAGCAATCTCATAAGAAAAACTGTAATCAATATCTTATTATGGAATTTTTTTGAGGCAAATTGGTTCTTATTCCACAGAAACCTATACATTTTCTTGCTTTAGCGAGCCTTTTCTCTCTGGCCATCTACTCCTTTTTCATTTAATTTCAAATCAAAAACCAAATCAAATGATTTATTTTTAAAGGAACCAAAACAAATGGAATTTTTAGATTAACAGGAATGTCTACACAGTGGAAGCAACGGGAACCCAAGAGACCTGAATGCTCCCTCCAACTGTGACATGAGACATTTGTGACTGAAGGCAGCCTTTGCTGCAAGGTGTAGTCATCTCTTCTTTTGCAGTGATGGCTATTCTGTGCCTCTTACTGAAAAAAAAATAAAGGTAGATTTTGCTGCAGCTCAAAGACCGCTCAGAAAATAGGAGTAGGCACAAGAAATGGACTGTGGGGCAATACTGAATTTTTGTCCACATTGATTCCTGTAAACAACATTCCAGACAGGGAGAGCTCACACCCTGTGTCTCCAAATCCGTACAAAGTCAGAAAAATTCAAATTCCAGAGCAGGCCTCTTGCTATCAACCTGGCTTTCCTGAGTCTTTATCTTCAGCTAGTATGAAAGTAATAATTTCCCCTTTTTCTTCCATATTCAGTTAAAGTAGGATAGAAAGAACTGCAATGTACAACTAAAAAGAATGATCAACATTTAGGAGTGAACCTGTAGCAAAGCAAAAGTCAATAAGGAGTTATTATTATAACTGAAGGGCAGCAAGATTACAGTAAGGATACTTTAAAATCTTTGAAGAAATCTTTATCACAAGCTTCATTAAGTAATAAATATCCGCAGCTAGAAAGAGTCAACAAATTATGTTCAGATTCTTATGTAATGTATTAAAATAACAGAAATTAATTTGGGAAGCTTCCAGTAACAATACAAGACTGAACTGAAATGTGGTGGATGAGTTCTGAGATATTAAACCTGTTGGAACAAAAGAGGTAAAAGGGTGAAATGACAGCAAGAAACTCTTCAGAACCATGAATATGCTTGATGGAAAAAGGAAGTGGGAAAAGTAGCAGACTGAAACTGCAGAGCAGGAGACATCTTTACTGTTGTGTTGATGCTTTTTCAATTTGATGCTCAAGTTCACACAGTCTGTAAATCACTGTGTGTTCCAAGTCTTTGCTAAGGGACACATATTTGGCCAGGGAAATTAAAAGCAAAGAAGTTAATGTTCATTTTGTGTAACCCATGTCTTTGTTTATGGACAAGACTAAGGCAGACCTGTCTTTCACCTTGGCTTCCACCATCCTCCTGCTTCCAACTCATAGCACCCATGAGCACTGAGGAAGCCAAATTCACCATGACACAGCCCCCCTGGGTCGTATGGCACAAGCCCATCTTAATCTTGCACCAAAATTACCTTCCTCTGCAGAGACTTTTCCAAGATTTCCCACCATCACCAACTGAGCAGATGGATAAATTCAGCACCCCGCCTTCATTTCTTATTCTACTGCCTAGGTGAAGTAGTCAGAGGCAAAGCCCTTCTCTGCTGCACCCTCCACAAGCTCACAACTCAATCAGTTATTGCTGTAAGGGTTTTACAATCTGCATGAGGCTTTTACAAATCTTTTCTTTTTCACAGGGATAGAGGATATTTATGGTGCGTTTAGCAGCTGTGGGGAAAAAGGGACTAAAAATTTATGATACACTTCCTCTGCAGTGTCCAGGACATTTTCAGTGTCTGAAAATTCTCAGCACTTCAGAGGAAGGCGCTCTGAAGGGATCTCAGTGCAGCAGCCAACATTTGCTTAATGTTCTGTTAATATTTAAACAACAAATCTGACAACAGATTAATTGGCACTGTCACTTTCCAGCAGTTTTATGGGTACTTCAAGCCACTAGCAGTCTATGCTTCCACTAGGAAGCATGTAGCATTTAAATACGCATGCATATGAGATAATAGGAATATTAAGCATCCTGAAAAAAAAGCTGTAATTGCTATCATGCTGTTCTTGTGCTCAATTCCCAATGCTTCCTGCTTTCTCTAGAGAGGTGTTTTCAGAAAAAGATCATTAAAAAATATTTAGAAATTACTTGGGCACTTCTTCCCATGGTAGAGATGCCATTGATACCAAGGAGCAAGACAGGAGAGACGTCAGATAGGGTAAGATGCCATTTTTCATATTGTGCCCTCTTCTGTTGCTGGGATGCATGAGTTGCATCGAATTACAAGCAATTAATTGTAGTACTCTATCCTATCCAAGTCACCATCTCTAGAAGAGGGATTAATTTCAATTTACTGACCATCCCATACTTAGACATCTGTTAAAATCAGTTGATCAGGCTCCCTCAAGAGCCAGTGGTGACATAGGTGTGGCAGAAAAAGGCAGTTCTTGGATGCCTGTTTTAGGATACATAGGGTCATTTTCTGAAGATTCTCCTATCCTTTTTCCATTCCCTATTGAGGGAACATAGACAGTTCGATTTGAATTGATGCTTAAAAGCTGCAGTTAGGTGAGCGGAACATTATCTCTGGTATATGGCACCACACAAACCCCACTTACTTAAATACTCAATGACTTTCTCACCTCTGCTTTGACAGGCACATCATAGTTAATTATGGGTAGAATTCAGTGAAGCGGGCATAGATTGATGTGTGGGCTTGCTCAGACGTGTGATCAGCGCCAATAGATCCAGGAAAAGTTTGCAGGAGTGATAAAGACTACCAGTGCATAATCCTCTTGCTCCACTCCATTAGCCAAGCGTGTGCCACTTTCAAGAGCAGTGATGCAGCCTTATTTGCTCTGCAGAGAGATAAGAGCCACAAAAGAATGGGAAAGAGAGGAAAATGGACAAAGAAAAAGAGACTGCATCCCCTAATTGAACCTTCACAAAATATATTTACTTCATTCTCATTCCCTCGTGAATTCATCAGCTTGCACTGAGCACCGTTCTTTGGTCAAATGCTCAGTGGTGAAATAAACCACAGCAATTTATTCCAGAATTCATAAAATACTGGTTTATTTCCACGTTTTGACTATTCAATCCATGAAAGCAGTTACATTTCCAACGAGAAATAGATTTGTTGCAGGTTTCAAGAGCTTTTTTAGAAGCAGCTCATACACATATATGTGTGTGCACATGTGCGTGTGCACAATGAATGGCAATGTAAGGGACATAACATGGCATGGTGTCACTGTTCCACTACAAAGAGTTTAGGGACAAAATAAAATCAAGACGCTCAAAGGATATTAGGAAAAATTTTTTACACTGAGGGTGGTAGAACACTGGAACAGGTTGCCCAGAGAGGTGGTGGAAGCCCCATCCCTGGAAACGTTCAAGGCCAGGTTGGATGAGGCTCTGAGCAACCTGATCTGGTTGGAGATGTCCCTGCTCCTTGCAGGGGGGTTGGACTAGGTGACCTTTGAAGGTCCCTTCCAATCCTAACCATTCTACAATTCTATGATGCTATGAAAGTTTTCTGCCAACACTTCAAATCTTTCTACTGGACCCTTTCTCACCGGCACTGCAAATTAGATGGGTTAATCAAGCCCTCTTGTGCTCCATCACATTTCCTGCCTCAGCCAGAGGGCGAGTAAATGAGACAAAGTTACATTTTATGTTTATAAAGATTCGTAGCTCTTAATTTTACTTTTAATTTCAAGCAATCAAGTAATATTTGTGCTCATTCAACAGCTGTTCAGTGGTGAGGTAGTGTCTGCCCATTTGGGAGCTAAGACCATATTTCTGCAACATATAAACAAAAAGGAATTTGATATTTACAACTGAGAAAACTTTTTAAAGTTTACCTAGTTACCCTACCAAGTCATCACTCCTTATTTAATTAGTATTTTCTGGCTGCATCTTGGGTCTGTTTCTTCACTTAGGATTTCTGTAATTAACATTTAATTTAAAACTCAACACAATTATTTGGTTTTACACCTGGCACCTTAACTGAAAACTGATTTTTTTAAAAGCCAGATTTTGAGATATTTGCTGCTTATTTTTATTTCCCTTGTTGGATAGTTATTGAACACACTTCTTTCTCCTGTAGTACAATGTTCCAAATGTTAGTAGCTTTGGTTGAGTGTTTGAACTTCAGAAATGGGAAATATTTGAACTTCCAAAAGAGTCTTTGATCCTCTAGGAGCTCATTAAAGTTCCTCCTGAATACAGCACTCCATTTCTGCAATCACTTTCTCAATTAATCCATGCTAATGTCACTTGTTAGTAAACCTGTGAGAAGTCATGACGACTAGAGCTGGTTGTTTAGAATAAGAAGTGATTACTGGTTTTCGCAAAGGAGCTACTTAGATAGAGCTTTGGTAAGTATCTGCTGTAAATAAACTGGCACTACATTATGTATAAATTATTTAAGGACAAAAGAGACAAATTATTTCCAAGAGTTCCACTTAGCTAGAAAGCTGGCGTAATTCTCGCTTTGCTGAAGAGTCTTTCCAGTGGAAAAGAGAAATACAACTTCAGGATGACAATTTTTCTGTTGAGGTGACCATTAAAATACTGGTTTATTATAATTTTTCTTCTCCCTGTGGAGGGAATGAGAACATCACTGATTTGGGGATTTCTGTCTTCAAAGGAAAGATAGCAGTGCTGATGAGGAGATATAAATGCCAAGCATAAACCAGACTTGCTTATAATTAACATTTCCAGTATGTTCATTCTTATTTCTTTCTGATCAGTGCTACAGCTTTAAGTATTAGCAGAACTCAGCCTTGAATTTACAGCTTCAAGGCTCAAACAGACACAGCTTTTCCTAAATTGTGTCAGAGCTTAAAATGTAATTATAAATCATGTATTTAATTACATTGCAATCTCTTTGTATACACAGAATATTCCACTTTGTGTAATCAATAGGAAAGATAGAGAAAGCATCAGTGTGAACTCTGAAATCTCAAATATAACAGTTAATTTGCCGAACACAAGCAGGGAAGCCAAAACAACACTCCTCAAATGTCAGCTACAGCAATGAACTTCTGGAGAACCATTTCACCCTTAGAACATATTTCACTCAAATTTGGCAAGTTTTAATTAAGAGAGAAATGAGAGGAAATAACCTGTTTGCAGGCTTTATGAAGAGGAATGGGATGAAACCATGCCTTCTAAAAACAGAACATGACCCTGTTGTTTGCTGCACTCTACAAGCACAGGGCACAAAGATGATGTTTGCTCTGGTGATCATACAGGTTTTCCCAAGTGGCTATGTAGCCTCCAGCCATGGAGATGTTTGAAACCCAACTGGACACAGTCCAGTGGAATCTGCTCTAGCTGGCCCTGCTTCAGCAGGCAGTTTGACTACAAGATCTCCAGAGGTCCATTCCTATTTCATCCATTCTGTGATTCTGTGATGTTATGAGTAGTTACGCCAGTACAAGACCAAAACTAACTGTTTAAAATAATTTAATGAGTTATATTTGTATCATCACATTGCTGCTCATTTCACCATAGCAGATCATAGAATCATAGAATCCTAGAATGGTTAGGGTTGGAAGGGACCTTCAAAGGTCATCTAGTCCAACCCCCCTGCAAGGAGCAGGGACATCCCCCACTAGATCAGGTCACTCAGAGCCCCATCCAGCCTGGCCTTGAATGTTTCCAGGGGTGGGGCATCCACCACCTCTCTGGGCAACCTGTTCCAGTGATCTACAACTCTCATTGTGAAAAATTTTTTCCTAATGTCCAATCTAAATCTACCCCCCTCTATTTTAAAACCATTACCCCTCGTCCTATCACAACAGGCCCTACTGAACAGCCTGTCCCCATCTTTCTTGTAGGCCCCCTTGAGGTACTGGAAGACCGCTATCAGGTCTCCCCGGAGCCTCCTCTTCTCCAGGCTGAACAGCCCCAACTCTCTCAGCCTTTCTTCATAGGAGAGGTGCTCCATCCCTCTTATCATCTTTGTGGCCCTCCTCTGGACCTTCTCCAGCAGGTCCATGTCCTTCTTATGTTGGGGGCTCCAGAACTGGACACAGTACTCCAGGTGGGGTCTCACCAGGGCAGAGTAGAGGGGGAGAATCACCTCCCTCAGATGATGGGAATGTCTCACCTACTTTGTTGAAGGACTAGATGTATCCCGTTAAACCGCACTCTTTGAGTCGATGTGTCTACGCGTAGTTGTAGAGCTGTGGTATAATAAAAGCATACGTATGCCTGGTACTTAGGGTTCAGTTGACCAACAGCAACTGATTAAAATGAACCCAATCAAGATATCTTCATTGACCTATCTGAGAACATATATGAGAGAGCACGGAGCACGTGTCTCATGCTCTAAAAGCACCTATCTTGCACTCACACATAAGGAAAAAAATACAAATCCATGCTAAGAGAATAAGACCAAGAAAGTAATCTTAAACACCCTTAATAAGATTTTTAGGAAAGATTAAATACATGCATGGAGGGTATTTTTAGGCTTTGGGATAATTCTAAAGATATCTTTAAAGGTAAATTTCACAGAACTGGAAGATTTGCAGAATATTACTTTACCAAGACAAGCAGTTATTCTAGTACAAACAGGTAGGATGAAGCAAGACAAAGAAATAAAAGTTAAATAACAAAAGAATTAACCTTAATTTACCCTAATTAACCCAGAGATAAATTGGTCTCTGCCACTATACTCTGCTATCATGTTATGGTTTTTATAAGTTATTTTTATTGGCCAATCCATCTTCAGTTCGACTTTCTTTCTTAAGTCTTCATTACTATTCCACAGCTCAATAGTGTTTTTTTTTTTCCACTGGACATGTTAAATGGTGGAAAAATAAAATGGATCAATACAGCGACTCAATTAATTCCTCATCTTAAATTCTAATAAAATCAATTTGGAGAAGTGGTGTATCGTTAAGCTTACATAATAATGCAGTAATTAGAAACAACTTTCATCTTGTGAATTCCTTTGAAGATTTTAATAGCAATCAATTAAACATGCCTTGCTTCTCCATTAATGACTTTCAAAATGAAAATTGGATGAGAAGTTAAAGATAAGGTGGCTGATTACACAACCTTACCACTCACCCCCATTTCAAATACTCCCTCCAAAATGCACAAACTCATCATTAAAAAGTTACCATAAGCTAAGCCCTCTTCCCATGGTAACCAACAGTGAGTTTTTAGTTAATATATCATGTTTTATTAGGCAGAGTGGTGAAGCGTTTTGTGATTTAGAATCATAGAATCGTAGAATACTTAGGGTTGGAAGGGACCTTCAAAGGTCATCTAGTCCAACCCCCCTGCAAGGAGCAGGGACATCTCTAACCACATCAGGTTGCTCAGAGCCTCATCCAACCTGGCCTTGAACGTTTCCAGGGATGGGGCATCCACACCTTTCTGGGCAACCACAACCCTCACTGTAAACTTTTTCCTTCTATCAAGTCTGAATGTACCTCCCTCTATTTTAAAACCATTAACCCTCATCCTATCACTACAGGCCCTGTTAAAGAATTCCTCCCCATCTTTCTTATAAGCCCCCTTTGGGTACTAGAAGACCGCTATAAGGTCCAAGCAGAAATTTTGGTATGGCTCAGCATGATCAAATATTTTTTTTAGATTTACATACAGCTGGTTTTAGGAGTTTAGGTATATTTATATTAAAAGGATGCAATTTAAGATTCACTGTCTACTATTTAAATTAAAATGTCTCTGGATATTTTTTATCTGCTGTTTCATTAATAGTAACAATTGGAGCTTAGTGATGATCTCCCTACGCTACATGCTGCACAAAAAATGGAAAAAGGCAGCACCAGGTTCAAATCATCTACAGTCTAGGCAGAACCCTCCAGGTACATCCATTAATTCTTCTTCTGCTAGGGGTTTATGCCCAGACAGAATTTGCATTCATAAGGAAAGCATGCACATCTAGTCAATGGGACGGGGTGCTGGGATGTCAGCACTGCACATGCTATTTCCTGGTGATCTTCCAGCAGGGCTGCATGAACCACGCATCTCCACACCATCCTCCCTGTGTCCCATGCTGCCTGAACCAGCACTTGGGGTTTTTTTTCAGGTTTGCTAAGCTACTCACATCTTGGATATAAACACTTGTGCAACAAAACATCAAAAGTAGAACAGAGATATTGCCATTGAGATAATCATGGTATAATACATATTTTGGATTAATTCCACAACCTGAAAGCCATTTATTCTCCAGGTCTCTATGTTGTCTCATTATTTTTATTCATTTGTTTAAATGTATGTTCTTTCTACAATCAAAGAAAAGAAAGGAAAAACATTTAAGTAAAAAAATTCTTCCAAGAATTGAACAACTTATTCTTTAGCCTATGTCATCAAAATTTTATAGATAAAACTATTTCTGGATGTGTCAGTAAAAGAGACCTTATTGTGCCTACATTTGCAGTCAGTCTATCAACGAAAATATGAAATTTTATAATTAGAGTTCATTGTTATAATTAGAGTTCATAACTTTTTATTTCATTAAAGGTTAGCCTCTTGTTGAAAATATAAAATCAACTTTTACCTTACAAATTTTTTAAACTCTTTCTTGACCATCTTATGAAATATTAGTATGTGAAAACAATACTATTTTTAAGTTTTCCTGAACTTTCTTACATTTTGAACAGAAAGTGAAGAAAAAATTAGAAAATTGTTTTAAGAAAGAGGGATATAATACAGTGAAAGAAGAAAAAAAAAAGATAAACAATAGCCAAAGAAAAAGAGCAAAATCAAAAATGGAAAACAAGAAAATTTTATTTTTCAAGAAAATACCTTCAGAGAAAGTAGGTTAAAAGTTGCAGATTAAAAGCAGAAAAAAAAAAGACAAAGCAGATTAGAAATATATTTCCAAATAAAATTACATTCTTCAGTCAAAAGCTTCTGTGATTTGGATTTATCTTATCAAAAGGTCTAAAAAATACATGCCTACATCTGAACTAGCTATGAAGGTGTTTCTAGAGTCAATGGAAAAAATAGTCCATCACAAGGTACAATTCAAATGTTAAAAATCAGTCAGATGGATAATGTCTGTTCCTCTGTGGTGCCTGTAAGATGAGCTTGGTGCTTCTGACACAGATAGAAATACAGGCACCACCTAAGGCAGGCAAAATGAATTCCACATCTGGGGCCTCAACCCTATCAATGTCAGAAGAAAATTTGTCAAAAGTCAAGAGAAGTCCAGGGTCAAATACCCAAGAACCCACAGACATCAGCAGAATTGAGGCAAGATATTCAACAACAGGAGAAGGTGGAAGCCGTGACTGAGGATGAGCCGGTGGATGTATGGGTTAGAGTTAGGTTTGTGAAAATCACTGCAAAGATTTTCATGACTGCACTATAGTACAACTAGAACCATCCTCAGTTCATTTTTCAGAAACTGGCATTAACCTGGACTTCATTTGGATTTTATCAATACCTCTAATTTTCCTACTGAAAAATCAAATGGTGAAAAAATCGCCTTTTCTATTGCTTGAGTGGTGTTCTTTGCACTCAGAAGAATTTTTACTATGTAAGGGAGTATTTTTACTACATAAAACTGAAAGATTTATTTTTACTACATAAAATTGTGACAGACATGTGCAGGTTTAAAGGAGAACTTGTTGCACAACGGTGATGTAGATGTCTGACAAACCCATTCCGTGAGTGCCCAGGCTTCTTTTAACTTTAAACAAGTTTTCTTGTGACATTGATACGGAGGCATCGCATTCATCAGGAAGGCAACAAAATGCCAATCAGAGGCAACTCTTCTAGAAACCAACTGCTAGCTAGATGCTGAAGCCCAAGTACCCACCAACGGAAGAGATCGGAATATCACCCTATGGAAGAGCTCAGTCTTACAGAATTGAGTCATTTTCAAAATAGAAAATGTGGAGCATATTATATGACTCCCAGACATTGCCCAGAAAGCAACCGCATCTTCTCAGCCCCTGTTTATGCTACAGCTGTGTTAAACAAAGATGCAGCGGCACCAGTAATTACAACTTATTACAACAGAGGTCAAAGAGACCTCTCAGATACCTCCAGAAAGAAACAGTACTTCTTTAAAAATGATCACTCCCGTGGCAGGTCCATCGCTGAGTTAGTGTTTTCTAGACAGAGGATAGATAGCTGTTTACTCAGAAACTTCTGGAAAAATCAATTAGATTGGGTCAGCAACGGAACTTGGTTCAGTTAATCCTGGTACACAATCTGCATTCAGAGGGACAGAAATCGCAGGGTGTATTTGTCAACCTTGGAGAAACTGTTTGCAGAAGTCAGATCACAATTCACGTGTTGGATGTACAGTTCTCAACCTCACAAACAGCTGTCTGGTTGAGCAGTAAATCCAATTTAAACCAGGCCAAAACACTGAGCTGGATGTGAATTTCCTCTTGAAACAACTTTTGCATGTCCTTTCTTAAAAGTCCTTTTCCACAGCTCTACCCAGCTAATGCTTTTTTTTCAGCACAACACAAAACCTCAGCCACGTGAAAAGTGCTGAGATAGCTCAGCTTTCTCCCGTCCTCCAGCATCATGAAGAAGTGACCAATTGACTGCTTTATCATTCCTGTGCACAGTGACTTCTCCTCCCTGCTCAGCAGCAATATCCCTCTGAGATGCTGGGGATCAGCACACATCAAATTTGGGGTTGCACTGACAACATCAAGTCAGCATCAAATCCAAAGCATATTGACACGCTAATGGATTATGTCTACCCACTATGGCTGCATCAAGAGGAGCGTGGCCAGCAGGTCGAGGGAGGTGATTCTGACCCTCTACTCTGCTCTCATGCGACCCCACCTGCAGTACTGCGTCCAGCTCTGGAGCCCCCAACATAAGAAAGATGTGGACCTGTTGGAGAGGGTCCAGAAGAGGCCACGAAGATGATCAGAGGGCTGGAGCACCTCTCCTGTGAGGACAGGCTGAGAGAGTTGTGGCTGTTCAGCCTGGAGAAGAGAAGGCTCCGGGGAGACCTTGTAGCAGTCTTCCAGTACCTAAAGGGGGCCTACAGGAAAGACGGGGAGAAACTGTTCAGCAGGGCCTGTTGTGATAGAACTAGGGGTAATGGTTTTAAAATAGAGGGAGGTAGATTCAGACTGGACATTAGAAAAAAAATTTTACAGTGCGGATGGTGGAATACTCGCCCAGGTTGCCCAGAGAGGTGGTGCATGCCCCATCCCTGGAAACATTCCAGGCCAGGTTGGATGGGGCTCTGAGCAACCTGATCTGGTTGGAGACATCCCTGCTCCTTGCAGGGGGGTTGGACTAGGTGACATTTAAAGGTCCCTTCCAACCTGAACTATTCTGTGATTTGCAGTGATTTCTAAGAGGCTCCAGGAGACTAAAAGACACAGCAGAGAGGTGGATTTCTTGTGCCAGTCAGTTCATATATGACATCCATTGCATTTTATTCAATACTGTGGTTGCCCTCCTCCAGAGCCAGCTGATGAATAGATTCACCAGATATATCTTTCAGTTAGAAGCAGGATGGGACATCTGGAAAATCCCGTGGCTGGGATGCAAGCAAGAATAGTGTGACACTTCAGACAACAAACGAGGGGATTTGCTGGCCTAAGGATTCACACTGAGCATTGTGTTGGCAGTTTATCTGGACAGCATCTAACACTGAAGGTGAGGAAGGGCCAGGTAAAAAAACATTCGCAAAGAAAATAATTGGAGATATGATACATAGTGTTTCATTCATCTATTCAAGAAGCGTAATCTAAGTGACCTTAATGGTACCACGAGTCATTACAGACACTAAGGGAGAAGGCAAGATAAGGTTGATTCAAAACATAAAGCCATAAATATCTGAGCAATGCTTACCTTTTCAAATATCCACTCTGGGATACTCACCAGAGTCAGAATTTCATGGCAATGTCCCTTAAGAATTTTGTAACGGGGCTCCTGGGCTATTGGCTGTCCTTTTGCTATGCTCTGGGGAGAAATCAAAGCATGAAAGAAGGATAATTCAGAACTAAAAAGAAATACCAATATTTCTTGCTGAGTGCTTTAAATTCCCACCAGACATAAAAGTACAATGCAAGTACTCTGCAAGCCTGTGGCATTCCCAACCAGGTATCTGTGATTTCACTAGTAAAGAAGGACAACATGTCTTCTGCCATTCATTAGCAGCAGAAGGCATCTGAAATTTTGAAATAGGTTTTACAGGCAATGAATTATTTAATGTTTGTAAGTCCCACAGGTGCTGTTTTACACCATTAACCTAAAGGCATATGACAGTCTCTGATTAGAAGATGAATTTTCGTGTATGTTGACCTCACAAAAGTCTTAATCAAAAAAACAAAAGGTCTTTTAGTCTGATTCTATCTTTAGATAAATATACGAGGCTCTTAAAAAAGACCACATCACATAAATATGTTGTCCATTTGTAGCCATGGCTAGAATCTGGTCTTTCTGAAGAAGTAACAATAGAGGCAAAATAGAGAATGGGAAATATCTCAAGCCGACAAAAAAAAAGGGACCAGATCTCTTGAGAGAGAAATGCAAAATTGTTAAAGCATTTAACTTTACAAAGCAATTAGGAAAAGAAATCAAAAACCTATAGAAATTATTAAAACATTAACAGGGAATCCGCAAAATTTCCATCAGCAGAAATGTTTAAGGAAAAGTTCATTGGCATGGCTTCAATCCAAGTCAATACCCTCTTGAGGAAATACCTTGACCAGAAGACTTTTCTAGCCCAGCATTTCTACAGCTTTCTCTCTCTCTTCTTCAGCTCCTTTACGCCAATCAAAAAAAGCTGAAGCCGCACAACGGGAATTTTCCATGCCAGATTTCAAGCAAAGCAAGAAGTTTCTCCATTTCAGAACTGCAGCAGACAGCGGAGAGTGTTTTCTGCGGCTGCATTTGCTGTAGAGAGCGTTGCCCAGACCCAACAAGTCGGTCCAAGCAGGGTGATTGCCAGCTCCACAGCCTGGACAGGTGGCTGTAACTGAGCCCTCAGGTCATCCAAGCTTTTAATCTTCCATAACTGCGAACTTGTGGGTAGGATGTCACAGAGTCACGTTTACATAGGGAAAGGTGTTGTGTGCAGGCAGCAAAACAACATTTTTGCTCTGCTGTCTGCGTAAGAGTCTAGGTATAAAGATCAGATTTGGTTTGGTTTGGTTTTTTAAACAGAAATAATGTTCTTCATGTTATTTTCTGCATGTGGAGGAATTCTTCTGTCAGGGAATGACTTAGATAACAGTCAGCCGGAGGGTATTGAATTTTAAAAATGTTGAATACTATAAATTACTTTAATTTATGCCTCCCATACTGATATTCTTTGAGCAGCATCCCTTCTGCTGTCTTTTCTCTGCTCCAGAAGCTTCGCTGTAATTAAGAAGGGGCTTTATAAGTCACTTGGTTGTCCCTTTGGCCAGGTTTACTGTGTTAGACCTTGATCTGAGAGGTTTACACTCAAGACCAGGGGTGCAATGAATTTCAGGTGGTTAACCAGGTCCTGGAACAAAAAGCCAACACTGTGTTCAAGCTCCTCTTTCTCATAAGTGGCAGCCTGTACATGTCCCACCTCACCTTTTACGTAGCTTGTTTAGAAAATAAACTGTCTTAAATAACTGTTCATTAATATTGTTAAATTATCTTCATTTTTATGAAGCCATGTTTGTGTATGATTATCTGCTTATGAAGCCCTGGTAGAACTGCACAAGGATTTGGCTGAGGCTAAGCAGAACAAATGGCTTTACTTGTCCCTGGTAGGCAGTTTTCCTCCTTTACTCTCACACCTTCTCGTCTCTTACTGGTTTTAGATGCTGTTGCATGTTTCTTATCCCCAAGGCTGAGAGCTCTGCTATTGTTTATTCATACAGAGCCACATCAAACCCAGCCCTGATCCTTTCATGGGAATCCCTGGCGCTGCAGCAATGCAAATTCATCATACAGAGCCCAAGAGCTCACCACCTGCTGGGCAGCTTTGCTGTTGGCTACTATCCCGTTAGCATATGTAATTTCCAAGTGTGATTTAGTACAGCAGTAAAAGCTTGGAAATGAAAAACAGGCACAGAAGAAGCCCTGATGTGGGCTAGGGATGTGCGACTTGCAGCAGGGCAGTGTTTGCAACAGGCATCTCAACTGGGAGCTCTGCTCACTCATCATCAAACCTCAGGTTGTCTTCAAAGCCTGGTCCCTACAAGCCTTTGATGGGTTGAGGACACGCCCAACTTCAGTGGCAGTGGCCATTTTCCTCAGGGAAAAAGAAATACAACTGGGAAAGAACATCCCAAGAGTGGGAAGCGGTCCACTTTCATCACAAAGCAAACCTCTGTGTAGTTGCTGCCCATAAGGCTATAACATGTTTTCCACTCTGGTTGCAATCAGGGCTCCAGGAGAAATCTCTGTAGTTCTCCCAAAATTGCAAGGTCTCAAGGAGAGTAGGAATAGAGCATGAATGAGCAAGAGATCTGTTCCTGCCTTGAAAAATAAGAGACATCTCATTGTGCGTGCTAAGTCTGTGCATTTCAATTACTCTTGTCATGGAAAACATCATGTGTTTGCTAAAGAATCAGTATCTCCCCTTGGCTGACCCCAAATTTCCCTCTTCTTTCCTTAATCATTACAGTTGGCAGCAATATTCTTGATTTCCTCCGTGAATCCTGATATTGATTTCAATGAAGGGCCTGTGTCTGAGGAGGAGCTGAATTCAGAGAATGAAAATCAGCACCAAATAGGAACTACGTCTCTTTTCTACCCCACATAGAAACAAAAGAGATTGAAACAATGAAGGAATTGGGAGAATGAAGTTTGTATTTTTCTGTAGTGGAGAGACTAAAACCCCATGCGTTTTCCAGAAGGCATTCAAGCTCATCTTTCTAACCATCTTTGCCAGAAAAAAAGTTCTACTTAAATTAGAGAGATACAATTATGCTAAATTGTGCAGAGGTAAATGAGACTTAGTCATGCATGAGGGTCTTAGAAGACAAAAATGGGGCAGATTTTGTAGTTTCCATGGAGTTAATCATCCTGTCAATCAATTTCATCTGAAAAGCTGAGCTGAGCAATCTTTCTGGATTTTATTATTATAGCATCAGGAAATCGCAGTGACTTGAGAGGCTATCCACAAGCCAAAAACACTTTTACAATTCTCAGACATTTTTGCAGCCTTTCAACAAAATTTAGAGATTAAAAGTGCCTGCCTTCTGGTGCGCTATACATTTTCAGAGTTTTGTTGTAAATGTCACCACTTGATTAACTGAGCTGCTTTTATTTATTTTTGTCTTCAAGAGCCATCAGAAGTCCTGGCTTTTTACCACCATCACTACCTGTGGTTTCTTTGAGAGTTAATAGCCAGAAAAGTGAAGACATCTTATATGCGACTAGCAGCTAGTGGTCTGGGGACGGGATGAAACACTAATGGATCCCTTGAGAAGCAGAGTATGAGGAATAGTGCTGTACCGCAGCAAACAGAAGAAAATCCCATAAAGGGTAGGGAAGCTGTAAAATGACCAAATGCATGTACACCAGTAAAGGACTGATGAAGGCAATGCTGGTAGGACACTAGACTAGATGAGGAGGCAAAGAAGGATGAAGGAGTGGAAAGGTTATTTTTCTAAGTGCTCGCCTCTCTTGTCCATGTTGTTATTTTCTTGAAATAAATCTCTATGAAAGCAAAAAGATCCCTGAATTATTTAACTGGGGGAGGAGAGAGGTCTGATCTCTGTGCAGGCACAAACATACATATGCGAACACAAGCACGTGGATTGATCCTTTCATTCCAGGCTGCATTGGGGCATCAGAAGGAGGTAACCAAGAGGGCAAACAGCATGAGGAGGTCCTGGCAGCAGAAGATCCCATAACCTTCCTCCGGACAAAGCAATGACACAGGTAAGTCTGGTTATGGGAAGTGTCTAGGAAAGCCAAGGGCAGGGCTAAGCAAAAACTCTGCCTCTCAGGTTTCCAAGGAGCTGGAATTCAACTGAAATAACCTGTCAGTGTTAGTTTACATACCTTCAGGAACTCAAAAAATGCTGAATTTGTGAGGGCTTGAATGTCTGAAGGAGTCCAAAGAGATCTGAAATCTCAGCAAACACAAGCATAGGTCAACCCTCCAAACTCAGCTGTGGGACTTGCCTCTGCAGAACAGCCTGGGAGAGATGGCAAGTCATTTATACTCTGCAATTTCCTCTGCCACCTGGGACTTCATAGCCCAGGAAGGACTGCTGTTTTACAGATAGGAAGGCACAACACAGGTATCAGCAAAAGGTTGTGTCTCAGAAAGAAATTAGATGGTGACTAGAGTATGACAGGCATCTGCTCATGCAATCTTCATCAAATCTCAAATGGAAGTCAGGACAGATTTTCTCTACATGGCATCACAACCAGTCCCTTTTCTTCTTGTCTCCTTGTGTGCATGTGGCTAGACTCAGACTGATAATGTGGGCTCTTCCCTGTCTATCCTCAACATTTCACGCATCATAGGCTTGGCCTGGACTTTAAAGCCACTAAATCTAAGCAGGAGTTGTTGTTTTGCAAGCTCTCTGTAGGCTCACATCTTCCAGACTCCCCTGAGTCCTTGCCGTAGAAACAAATAACAGTCCCTGTGACTTTCATCCATGACATTCTGCAAAGGAAATAAAATGTATTACATAAAACCAGACTTTTTGTCCCTGGAAACCTGAGAAGGGGAAAAAATTGTCTTATTAGAGGTGAGGTGAAGCTATGTTCATTAATTTTTAATCTTAATGAGGTATTTTTTTAAGCTTAATGATGGAACTACAGAAATGCAAACTGTTTGTCATACCTGAAAGTAACACTACCAGGAAAATGAAGAAACGAGACACAGGTTCAAGTTACTGCAGCTCCATAAGCTATAAGTCACTCACTGAAAAAAAATGAAGTATGTTTAAGCTGACACAATTCACCTCTCACCTACAATGAACCAAAAGAAGTTGCCATGAGTGATAACTGCATAGCCAATGCAGAGTGACCTCACTTTGCCACAGTAACTCCACTTCCTGATGGAGCTTCCAAGACAACCGTTTCAGAAAATTATTTAAAATACTGACACAATGAAAACTGATCCCATTGTGAATTCCTTACTGTCGTAGAAGAAAAAGTAACATCATCAGGAAGATAACCCAAGCCCACTGTCTACTTTTCTCCTTCTCTTATGGACAAAGTTGGTACCTAACAGAAAAATTCAGGCAAAAAGACTTGCCTAAATACTTCTAGCACTTCAGATCCTATTGACCTAAACTATTTTGTTTTCCTGGTAAACTGCAAATGCTTTTTGTCTTCTTCAAAGTCTTAATACATCACATATTTGTAGCAAGAGTTTCTGTGGGATAGGTCCATTTGGTTGGTTTTACAGCTCAGATCGGAGATTGTTTTAGATGAATAGAGCCTGTCATTTGTAAAGTAACAGCTGTTACTCACAAAATCGAACATTTTCCAGCTGACCACTGTTATGAATGGAAGAGTAAATAAAGTCCATTTAGCAAAAGCAAGAAACTCGGCGTTGCTCGAGAGCCACGACTGTAACAGGTGACAGCTGTCCTCTGAGCGTCAAGCAAAGTCAGGTAGCAGAAGTGTCCTCCCATCTGCTGCTTCTTCAAGAATAATTGTCAGCCTTATGCTTTACATTGGTGATTGCCTCCGGTAAATCAAGCCTTGACGTTTCTTGTCTGAAGTAAGCTCATGGAAAAAAAAGAGCATAGATTTTTTGCAAGCTGTTTATTCAAGCAGACAAGAACTGGAGGAGCTCATGCAGGGAAAGGTGTAAACCCTCACTAGAAAAGCTTTCAAAAATAGATTAAATGATCTTTTATAAGGTAACAGCTTTATTTGCTAACCTTTCCATGGAACAAGGACGCAGCTTCAATATGCCCCTGTATCCTGTGATATCAACTGACCTGCTAAAAGATGTAGATATATTGAAATGGTTAATAAACCAATGGACCAGTATTATCCTTCTCTGAAGAGCATATATTCATAGGTCACATGTTAACTGGGAGACAAGGATTTTTTGTCGCATTAACTGTTGTAAATATAACACTGTTATAAATATAAGTATCTACAGCACAAATATCTGCATCTACAGTGGTTGTACCTACACTTATGCATCTTGTGCCACAAAAGCTACAACAGACTACTTGAGCCTTGACTTCTGGGATGCCAGCACGCTTCTGGTAGGTTGGGTACAGTTGGAGACAACCCAAAATATCCCAGAGTATTTACAATCACAGCAGATATCTGTTATCCAGCCACTGAGGATTACTCTCAAGGCTGCCCAAGTAGCAAGCTAAGCAATGATAACAGACATTGAAGTGATGAACATGGACAACTACTTTAGGCTGACACAATCATGTTCCTACTTTGTCCCCTGGCTAGCTCCTGCTGAGTGAAAAAGCATCTAAGAAGTGACATGCTTTTACATAGATGTCAAAATTTTAGAAGGCCACATACAGTCGTATGAGTTCTACCCTATACAGAACAGGCGAACACAGTTTCCCTTGACCTAAACCAACAGGAAGAGTTGGCAGCTCACCCTTGGAGAGTTACGCTGGGTGGAAGAGTTTGCAATCTACAGGAGAACAAAATCCAGCCAAGTTTCCTACAGGGAGACCTTAGTGGTCCAAATCCTGCCACTGGAATAATCACTGGGAAAATAACTCTGAATGAGAGATGCAGCATGATGACAGTAGATTTTCTGTAAGTCCTGCAACATTCATTTTGCTCTGGAAAGAACCCTACACACCCTGTGTTTCCCTCTCTTGGTTTGGCTGCTTCACAGTTCTGACATTCCCCTGAGCTGTCTGCTGTGACCACTGTGAAGAAGTGCTTTATCCCGCACTCTATATTGCAAGATCTGACGAAGAGCCCAGGCATGTCCTTCCCAAATCTTACTGTATTTATTCTCCCTGTGCTTTTGTTCTTAGTGACATTTGCTAATAAATCTATGCCAAGACTTATAACCAGGATGTGTCTTGAACTCAACAACTAGGAGCTTAACAAATTTTCTGCTTCCTGAAGCTGCTATCAGCTAGAACAGAATAGAGTAGATCATCTAGTCCAAGCTGGTTAATAAAACTGGCTAACCCAAAACGTTGTATCTGTTTCAGTCCAGCTGCCCCATATCATGAATGAGGAACTGAGAGTCAATAGCATGTCCAAAAGTGACATTATGAAAGGCTGAGAGAGTTGGGGCTGTTCAGCCTGGAGAAGAGAAGGTTCAGGGGAAACCTTATAGCGGCCTTCCAATACCTGAAGGGGGCTTATAAGAAAGATGGGGAAAAACTTTTTAGCAGGGCCTGTTGTGATAGGATAAGGTGTAATGGTTTTAAACTAAAAGAGGATAGATTTAGACTAGATATAAGGAAGAAATATTTTACAATTAGGGTGGTAGAACACTGGAACAGGTTGCCCAGAGAGGTGGTGGATGCCCTATCCCTGGAAACATTCAAGGCCAGGTTGGACGGGGCTCTGAGCAACCTGATCTGGTTGGAGATGTCCCTGCTCCTTGCAGGGAGCTTGAACTAAATTATTTTTAATGGTCCCTTCCAACCCTAACTATTCTATGATTCTATGATAAAACAACCAAAGGGGTCTCTAAGCCCTCTGGTCCACGTCTCAACTACAGAACCATCACTAAAGTAGGTCTAACAAAACCTTCCCACAGCTGTCTCTTTCTTATTCTACATGGAGGTCTTTCTATATCCCAAAATAGCAGTGCCTACTACAGAGCCCATTCTTGGGCAGAAACTTGTCCCATACTGAATTTCCAAAACTTCAAGCACCAGTATGTCCTGTTGAGGGTTGCACATCAGAAGAAATATTCATGAGTTCTGTTTCAAAAGGCCTCACCAGCCACAAGCAATGTTCAGGTCTAGGCTATGTTTTTAAAAGAATGAACGAAAGGCAGTGTCAGTGGGAGGGGGGTGCTCATACATTTCTTTTGATTTTATTTCTCAGTCCATGCAGAGGCAAAAAAGTTGTTATTCTCATACCTACCATATACACAAATTTAAGTGAATCAGGTCCAGTAAATGTGTAGTGTTTCATCATCTAATAGTTGGTATCTCTTCTACTGAATAGTAAGGCTTTACCAAAAAGTCCCTAAGATCAGGTATTAACTTCCAAAAGGTTGACAGTAACAGAATTTTCTCACAGGCATGCACTGAGATAGGCATCTCACAAGACTGCTTGCATTAGATCTTAAAGTCACTCCCTGGTAAACAAACCCCGTTCTCTCTTTGCGTGAGGGTTGGTCTGACTGCCTCCCAGAAGAGGTCAGAACTGATGCGTGAAAGGCGCACCCGCATCGTATACCCAGAGAGTGACACGCTTCTTCAGCTCGCTGCATGCAAGTGCCTGAGCACTCTTTCACTCACAGAGCAGATTCCCTTCTGCCACGCATGAAAGCATTATTAGCTGAAACTCAGCCCTGTATGAAACACAACAAATGGATTTCCAGGTCTCTTTTTTTCTCCTCCTTTCTCAGTGTCTGAACTATCACGCCAGCTAATTTAGAGGGAAAATACACTGCAAACGAAGGGAGCAAACCAAATTATTTTCCTTTCACTTCAAATAACTTCCAATTTCTCATTTTAGACCACATGCAGGATGCAAAACAAGTTGCAGCTTCCAGTGTGATCTTACAGCCACGTCTGCTGGGGAAGGCTGCAAACAGGAGAAATATCACCAACACTCTTTCTCTATCACCACCACCTCTGCTACCAGGGACCAGCTTATCACTTGCTGAAAGTATGTTGGCTTTATGTCTTTTCTTTCCCAGTGACCTACCATACTTTTTGGAGGTCGTTATATCAAGCTATGGGCAGTGTCTTATCAGGTAAATGTGTGGGTGGCAGGAAGAGCTCCAGAGCCATGAGGAAAGCACCATTACAGATACTGGAGGTGGAAATTCCTGCTACACTGTCAGTAAAGGGTTGTCTCTTATGCACCATCCACAGAGCTATTGATTTTTCAAGTCAACACACCTTGACTATGGCTTAGGTAAAGGAAAACAAGGCACTATCACCATGGAAATGTCCATGGCAGCATGTTCGCTCATCTACAGAGCAAAGAGAGGCAGCAAGGAGAAATCTTCCCTTCTTGCTGCTGTTGTCCTGCTGGTTCCTATGCTGTAACGGTCAGTGACAGCTCCACGCTAGTGTTCACACAGTCATTCCTATTTCACTGTGCAATGATAAGCAGGGGAAGAGTGAGGAAAGGGAGAAGCATGAGCAGGAAAGGAGGGAGGAGGATTTGGAGAGAGGAAGAATGTTAATGTGCAGCTGGAGAGGGATGTGGTTGGAATAAAACAATGATGGGGAAAAAAAAAAAAAGGGTGGAAAAAACCAAAACGCACATGCTTTCATTATTTAACCAAAGAATCCTGAGGACACTGATAGCAGTGTTGGTTGGTTCTCATCGGGTCAGCTTCCAGCAGGAACCGAACCCTTTCACAAAGATCAGCAGCAGTGTTGCCCTCTGCTCTGTTTCCATTGAATGTGCCACTAGAAATTTAAACAATTTAAAAATTGTTGCTACCGGAGGGAATTGTTAGTTGTGGACTCACTGATGGCTTGAGCACACAAGTGGGAGCTGTGGGGAGAGATTGGACACTAGGCTTGCTCCATCCATTCATATTTCCATGTCTTCATATTTCTGTCCCTCCATCTCTTCATTCCTCTATCCCTCTACCCCTTCATCCCTCCTGGCTTCTCAAAGGTCACTAAAGAAGAAAATAGTGACAAAGCTTGACTGGATATGCCCTTCTGTTACCACTTTGTGGAAGAACACACCTTTCCTTGGTCTCGTCAGATACTTCTCCCACTGTTGCACTTTATTTTGTAGTGGAAATGGTAAGACAGAGAAAGAAAGTAAGAACAGGACATGGGCTTCAAATCAACCCATGGAGCAAAACAAACCCAAGGAGATACATCGTGAAGCTGGGGAGTTCTTCACTACAGAATGTTGTAGGTGCTGAAAAGTGGTGATTATTCACAGGCATATTCATGCCAAGGGAGCCACTGATTTTATAAAATACAGAAACCACCTCCAGATCAGGAAATCTCTGAACACCAAGTGGTTGGATGCCAGAAGAGTAATTTAGGGAAATATATGCTTACCTTGTTCTTATACCTGTTCTGATACCAGGGTATCACCCTGGGCCTCTGTCAGAAACAGGACACTAGGCTACACAGCTAATATGGCCTTTCTTACGTCCTTCTGTTAGCCCAGGAGCTGCTACATTCTTCATGTAACCCCTCACTCCAACAGACAGCATTTGGTCTTTCAGTATGTCCCATCTCCTCCCACCAATACCATCTCAACTCCCTACCTTTAACAGCAGTGTCATGCTAGTCCCTTAGACCCCCTCTTTCCAATATTGACCCAGTATTCAGCTTCCAGTATCATTTCAATCACTCAAAGGCTCCAGGGACTATGACACCAGATCCAAGTTAGTCCCAGTAATGCCTTAGTCCCTTCTGCCTCAGGGACCTCACCAAGAACCTCAGATTCCCAAAGTCAGGTCTAGGAGATGGCAAGAAAGTGTGAAAGCAAGGAGACATGGTGTGAGAAGGGGAGAGTAAGCTAAATAAATCTACAAAACCAACAGGATATCTTATCTTCTGCTACTTCAAAGTCTGAGTTGTTTTTTTATCCTAGCTTATACTTTTTTCCTAGTTGTCAGTGCCAACACACACTCTCAAGAAGATGCTTTTAAAGCTTTCTTTGCTTTGTAAAATGCTATTTTTGTTATGAGACGCAATGAGTACCTAAGAAATCTCTTGTACCCCTGTCAAAGAAAGAAATCTATCTAAAGGAGATGTTTTAGGGAACAGCATGAGCACGGTTCAAAACAGGTGTATGACACAAAATTACTTCCAATAACTTGAACTATTCTTGTCTCAGAAGCTGTTGGCCTAAGGCATCTTGTGTAACAGGGAACAAGTGCAGCATTTACAGGTTGGCTTAGGACATCTCATTTAACAGCCTACAAACTCTCCGGGCTTTGCTCGCCCACAAGCTTTCCCCCCACTTCTTCCTCAAACAACCGTATCTTCAGGCAATATATGTGCTAGGATTGACCAAATGACATTGACACATTTCTTGCGCTAGATGGGAGGTGTAAAACCCACCCAGCTCCCTATTCGAGCACGGTCATCTGATCGTTGCCATCCTGGTGTGGCAGCATGTTCCTCCAGGCTTGTAAGAAATTGTTCACTCCAATAGCAAACGTGACCGCAGCAGCAAACACTCCCTTTCATGCAGCGTTGCTGGGCATGGGTCTTTTTTTTTCCTAAAAACAGCTTTTTAATAGGTCTCTGAGAACCTGAAACCTAGTCGGGGATGTGTGTATTGGGAGGGGATGGGGGACAAGCAGCCACTCTGATTAACAGGATGAGGATGAATTGTGTGCGTGACCTGAATCATTACTAATGCTTTTTCTGGCTCATATCTGAGATCTGCCTCAGCAGAACAGCCATCCAGGCAGGGCACTGGCAGGGCACAAGGCTCTGAAAGATGCACTTTCATGTGCAGAAACAATGGTTATTTTTAATCTGCCACACATTTCAGGGTTCTGTGCTGCTTCCCCTGCAGCAAAGAGAAGGAGGTGAGACCCTGTCGGTTATCTGCTGGCTGTGGTAAGATCACACGCACTCAGAATATTTATTAAACAGGACAAGAGTGATGAGAGACAGTACATGACATGGAGATCAAATATCACCCACAGAGGTCACAGAGGTTGTGACAAGCTCGACAACATGTTTAAAAGCTTCCTGGGAAGCTCTAACCGCAGACTTGTCCTTGTTCTGCATCCATCTCTTTGGCCATACAGAGTGGTCTACACCAGAAAAGTAACAAGGACATGGGCTCAGGTGCTGGTTTGCCACTGGCTGGACCACTTCCATCTTCAAGCTTTCAAGTAGCTCTTTCCCAGACAATTTCTAAATATCGTTTGAGGAGTAGCCTAGGCCAGGGCCTGCTCCCAAAGGCCAGAATGAATCACCCATTTCAGGTAAAAGTGTTTAATCATACACATGCCAACTTGCTACGTGTCCTCCAGACCAAAGAATGGACTTTTACACTTACTTACCTGTAAAACTTTGCCATAGAGATTAGACTCTAGGCTCAACTGAATTTACTTTAGGATGACTATTATAGCCCAGTGGTATTTCATAGAGAAAATTAAGACCAAAAAAACCCAGATCTTCTTCCTCCACAGACTCAGACTGCACCACTAAAGTCAAAGAGGAATCATCAGGAGTGACGACATGAAGAACTGCAGCTGGTTCCTTCTAGTGACGACTACTGAAGATATGTCTCCAAACTATGTAGGCTTACCTGGGTATTTCTATGGTTTCCCACCACCCCACCACATGAGAAAGATGCTCAGACTTAACCACGTATTGCAGGACTACATTTCTGTGTGGCAATCTCACTATATGCACACTGGCACTATGGCCACAGGGTCTTTGTAACCAGGGCACATATGCTACTCTCTGTGTAAGGCATCGGCACTGAACTTACCTGTCCCACCAGCTTGCTACCTGCACACTTCTCATCCTGGGACAGTTTTCTGTCCACACTCTCCTCTGCTGCCCTCTGGAGTTGTACCCACCCAAGCAAAGTGTGTAGGTGTGTGCTATTGGCAATAGGAGACCAAGACAATGCTTCCTAAAAAATCATAGGTACCATATGACTAAAACACCAAGCTATTTGGTCCAGAGATGTACTTTAAGCCCCTTTATCCTTTCCTGTCTAGATTAATGTGTTGTCCTTGCTTCCATCTCCTGCTCTTTCAACCTTGTTCCCTGTTGGACTACCCCAGCTCTTTGGTGGCTGAAATTCCTTCTTCTTCTTCTTCTTCTTCTTCTTCTTCTTCTTCTTCTGGACTGCTCTTTCCCTTTCCTAGCTTCTGCTCTCAGCACCTTCCACTCCTTGTCCTGACCCTCCATGGACCTGTGGGGCCAGCTCCTGCCTTGCCTTTTAAGGAATCTTTAAGGTTGGAAAAGACCTCCCAGATCATCAAGTCCAACCATCAATCTAACACCACCATGCCTGCCAAGCCACATCCTTTCAGACTGCTGCAGCCTGTTAGTCACTTTGCCACATCTTCAACCTTGGCTTCAGCACCCCAGCCTTGCTTCTGCTTCCGCTCCGGGTGTGCCTGCCCACGCCCTGATCAACATCTCCTCCCACAGATATTCAGTGCTTGCCTTCCACGCGCTTTGCGCTGTACGAGCAAGCAGAGCAGAAACAATTTAGGATAAGGGTTGTTTGCAAATTACAATCTTTGGATTTGGCTAGTTGCTAAGGAAAGATACCACTGTTTTCCAGAGAGAAACAAAACCTGACTTTTCTGGCTTTTTGCATATATTCTCACTGAAATTTTAATTTTCCAAATGAACTCCAGCCAGGCTGAGCTCATGACTTCTACAGGGCTTTGAGCCCAGGAGGGAACGTAGATTTTAGTACTGCCTTTGCTGCACTGCAGTGGCTGGAATTAAATTATTGACTTCTTCATGTGGAAGGCTCTGGGATTTACAAAGTAGCTTCTTCATCAAGAACAGTTGCACATATTAATTAATTAGAGCTTTAAGACATGGAATTCCAACATGCAAACAAAAAAATCCTATCTGGGAAAGGTTTAATGACTCTGACAAGGGCAGTCCTGGGCTCCAGGCTTTGCTGGAGGACTGCAGTGCCTGAGGGAAGTACATAAAGAATACCAAGGGAATGGGAATATTGACTTTGTTCACAAAAATCCTGACTTAATTTCTTTATCAAGGCAGAGGTTTCTTCTGAACTGATTGATAATGTCCTGCTCTGGCCTTCTCTTCTGTGTGAAGATGGGCTTTGCACTACTGCTGTAATTTTTATGAGAGAAGTTATCTTTCGTAAAAGCTAGAGAGACAAGTTAACTCTCATAAAAGAGAAGTTCTCATGAAGCCTCATGAGTCAGGAAAGAAACTTGGCACTTGCCTTCTATCCAGCCAAGTCAGGGACCCAGGGAGCAGTAGTTTACAGTAAAACAAGTCCATTGGAACTTCCTTCCTTAGGTCTGTGTTTTGTTGGCTTCTCTGCAGGCATTCAGACATATCCATCTGCCTAACGCTATGCAGAAAGCAGTTGCACCAGCTACAGTTCAGTGGGATGACTCGCACAGAAGTCTTCACAATAGGAATTTTAGGGCTTTAGACGGCTATATTCATCCAATAAACAAGACATAGTACACATTTCTGACCAGTGTTTAACTTCTGATCAAGTCTCCTAAAAAGAAGCAAAATGTATATTAATAACAGAGTCTGGAGCTCTACAGGACATAAAGGGAAGCTTAGAAGACATGAAATCAAGTCCACAAACATGATTTCAGAGACACAAGTGAATAATGAATACATTTTCCCTCCATGAGTAAGCAAACAGATGGGACACGATGCAGAAGCGTCAAAAGAGAAAATCATTAAGCTGTGTTCCAAAGAAAAAAGCTGCAACATCCATTCAGATGTGTCTCGCTGGCTTATAACACAGAGGCAACCCAACAAGCTGAGAGAAATCCTGCTTTGTTAGATGAAGCTTTGTTTTTTCTCCCTTCCTTTTTCATCCTCTAGTGTTTCTTGTTTTCCTTGCAGAAGCCAAGGAGCCCAAGGTGACTTCTCCTGAACTCCTTCCCATATCAAAGCTGCAGAGCTGAATGTGCTCTAAAATGGACTGGGTTCACCATGCAGTGTTCACCCTGATGCTCAGGACTCCTCTGCAGCCTGCCAGACACTGTGAGTGACCATTGCTATTCATACAACAGTCACAAAATACCTATGAGCAGAGCCTCCACCAGCATAAATTACCAGTCTGCAGCATCTGAGGATCTTCCTCCTCCTTGGGCCTTCACTGCTCACTCACACTGGAAGGTGGCACTTCAGTCCATCTCTGATGGGCCCTGTTGTACTGGGAGGTGTGAGCAGCCACTTCTGCAGCTTCCTGACTGGTACCACCAGCAGATCCTTCACTTTCCCCTGCCTGAAATAGAAAGCAACAGGCATTCATAGAATCATAGAATGGTTTGGGTTGGAATGGACATTAAAGATCATCTAGCTCCAACCCCCCTGCAATGGGCTCCTTCCACTAGACCAGATTGCTCAAAGCTCCATTCAACTTGGCTTTGAACACTTCCAGGGATGGGGCATCCACAGCTTCTCTGGGCAATCTGTGCCAGTGCTTCACCACCCAGGCAGTAAAGAATTTATTCCTAATATCTAATCTAAATGTACACTCTTTCAGTTTAAAGCCATTACTCCTTGTCCTATCACTATCCCTTGTCAAAAGTCCCTCTCTAGCCTTCTTCTAGGCCTCCTTGAGGTAGCGAAAGGCTGCTGTAAGTTCTTCCCAGAGACTTCTCTTCTCCAGGATGAACAGCCCCAACTCTCTCAGCCTGTCCTCATAGGAGAGGTGTTCCAGCCCTCTGATAAACTTCATAGCCTCCTCTGGAGTTGCTTCAACAGGTCTACATCCTTCTTATGTTGGGGGCTCCAGAGTTGAACACAGTACTCCAGGTGGGGTCTCACAAGAGCAGAGGGGCAAAATCACCTCCCTCGACCTGCTGGCCACGCTTCTCTTGATGCAGCCCAGAAAGCCAACTATACCTTGGGTACATTGCTGGCTCATGTTGAGCTTCTCGTCCACCAGCACTGTCAAGTTCTTCTCCTCAGGGCTGCTCTTGATCCATTTCCTGCCCAGCCTGTATTTGTGCCTGGGATTGCCCACACCCATGTGCAGGACCTTGCACTTGGCCTGGTTGAACTTCATGAGGTTCTCACGGGCCCACCTCTCCAGCCTGTCCAGGTCCCTCTGGATGGCATCCCTCCCCTCCGGTGTGTCAAGAGCACCACACAGCTTGGTGTCATCAGCGTATTTAGTGAGGGTGCACTCTATCCCACTGTCCATGTCGCTGACAAAGATGTTAAACAGAGCCAGGCTCAATGCCAGCCCCTGAGGGATGCTGCTTGTTACTGGTCTCCACTTGGACTTTGAGTTGTTGACCACAAGTGTGGTCTTGGAATTGGAGTGTGGCCATCCAGTCAATTCCTTATCCACTGAGTGATCCACTCATCAAACACATCTGTATTCAGTTTAGAGACAAGGATGTCGTGCGGGACAGTGTCAAAAGCGTTGCACAAGTCCAGGTAGATGACATCAGTTGTTTGTCCCTTGTCCACTGATCCTGTAACCTCTTCATAGAAGGTCACCAAATTGGTCAGGCATGATCTGCCCTTAGTGAAGCCATGTTGGCTGTCACCAACCACCTCCTTGCTCTCCGTGTGTCTCAGCAGGGATTCCAGGAGAATCTGCTCCATGACCTTGCCAGGCACAGAGGTGAGACTGACCATCCTGTAGTCCCCCGGCTCTTCCTCATTCCCCTTTTTAAAATTGGGGGTTATGTTACCCCATTTCCACTCATAGGGAACCTCACCAGACTGCCACGACTTCTCAAATAGGATGGACAGCAGTTTGGCAATTTCATCTGCCAGTTCCCTCAGGACTTGTGGACGCATCTCACCAGGTCCTATGGACTTGTGTACCTTGAGGTTCCTTAGATGATCCCAAACCTGCTTTTCTGCTACAGTGGGACGCTCTTCATTCTCCCAGTCTTTGCTTTTGCCTTCTGCAACTCCGACGATGTGACAAGAGCCCTCATCGGTGAAGACTGAAGCAAAAAAAGTCATTGAGTACCTCAGCCTTCTCCATGTCCTGGGTAACCAGGAGAGGATATGCCAAGGTTGAATGTTTATCTTTTCCTTGCCCATGGTGGAATTCCTTGTAGTTTTCTCAAATTTCTGATACCAAGAATGCATTTCTACAAAGGGCACCTCTCAAAGCAAATTCTCAAGAGAAAATGTTTCTTTAGGAGTTGTACTCATTCCATATAATACCAAGCAGCGGTAAGATTGTCTCACGCGTAAGAATGTTTCTGATACATTTAAGGCATGATAACCATTGATTTTCATGCACAAACAGAAGAGTAAATATGACAGAGATTATTTCACTGCTTTGAAAATTCCAGGAAGTAAGAAAAATAAATAAATACAAACCAATCAGTGTGTGTTTTGTCAGATGAAATCAGTAAGGAAAAATATTTTCTTTCTGAGATTATAAAAGCATATTGAATACAATAAAAAGGGGTTTTTTGCATCCACTGATTCATTCTCTGAGCAGACATGATTGGCAGCTTTCTCCAGTTATGGCAACAGATTTAATGAAAACTTAGGGGAAGTAAAACAGGCAGTTTAAAAGAAAAAATCTGAGTAGCCTGAGAGCAAGAACGTCGGCAACATTTGTGTTTCTGAGTTGCAGAAAGTCATCAGAAGGTCAGTAACACCAGGAAGGCAGCCACACAAAACATAGTACAGCAGCCATTGTAATCCTTGTGCTTTAAAAAAAATATTTAATAGCCCCAAAAGGGGTTTGAATGATAGAGATTGGATTTGAATGAGATCTCCATGCCAGACTGTGGGAAATCTATCTTCAGATGGGAAACCTGGAGATATTAAACAAAAGAAAAATGAAAAGGGCAAGTCATAGAATCACAGAATGGTTTGGGTTGGAAGGGACCTTCAAAGGCCATCTAGTCCGATCTCCCTGCAAGGACCAGGGACATCTCCAACCAGATCAGGTTGCTCAGAGCCCCAGCCAACCTGGCCTTGAATGTTTCCAGGGATGGGGCATCCACCACCTCTCTGGGCAACCTGTTCCAGTGTTCCACCACCCTCAGTGTAAAAATTTTTTTCCTAATATCTAATCTAAATCTACCTCCCTCTATTTTGAAACCATTACCCCTCGTCCTGTCACAACAGGCCCTGCTGAACAGTTTCTCCCAGTCTTTCTTATCAGTCCCCTTGAGGTACTGGAAAGCTGCTGTAAGGTCTTCCCGGAGCCTCCTCTCATCCAGGCTGAACAGCCCCAACTCTCTCAGCCTGTCCTCGTAGAAGAGGTACTCCAGCCCTCTGATCATCTTCGTGGCCCTCCTCTGGACCTTCTCCAACAAGTCCACATCTTTCTTATGTTGGGGGCTCCAGAGCTGGACACAGTACTGCAGGTGGAGTCTCACCTGGGGCAGAGTAGAGGTGCAGAGTCACCTCCCTCGACCTGCTGGCCACGCTCCTCTTGATGCAGCCCAGGGTGCGGTTGGCGTTCTGGGCTGCAAGCGCACATTGCTGGCTCATGTTGAACTTCTCGTCCACCAGCACTCCCAAGTCCTTCTCCTCAGGGCTGCTCTCCATCCATTCTCTGCCCAGTCTGTATTTGTGCTTGGGATTGCCCTGACCCAGGTGCAGGACCTTGCACTTGGCCTGGTTGAACTTCATGAGGTTTGCATGGGCCCACCTCTCCACTCAGATGGTAATAAGTCAGACGATAACTCTTTGGATACCTTAAGCAAAACATCACATAGCTCAGAAAACAAGAAAATATAAGCCCTGGCTCTTGTGATTCTTTGGTGAAAGAGCTAGCCCATTGCATCACAACCTCCAGTGAAAGCTGTGGCCCCACTAGCTGTGTCAGCCCATTCACTGAACCCATAATCCAGGCTTTCAGTGCATCAGTACTTGCAACATTCATGCCCAGGAGACAGACTGAAATGGGAATTACCATCACAAAAGCCTCAGCTAGGGGCTGGCAAATCTCAGGAACCAACAAGCTGTTTTCTCATTTGTGGAAAAATTAAGTACAGAGCAAAATGAAAACCCCCACTCAGATCTTTGTCTCATGACACCCAGGGCCACGAAGGTTTGCTGTTACCTCCACCACTATGAGCACTAATCTTTTTAGCTACATATTTGAAAATACACCTCACACTTCCCTAAAATTCAGAGCTCACTGAAGCACACAGCAGTAAGTGCTAGTTGTAGATGACTTCCCGTGCCGTGGGGTACAAAATGATTTGGCAGAGGTCTGATTTCATCCTGATAGATAGGAATATACATTGGGAAGGGATCCAGAGGAGTTAAAGTGTGGGAAGAGAGCAAGGAAGGCGAGAAGAAGCTGCTAAGCAGACACCAGAAGTGCACTCAAACAAGTAGTCTGAGGAGGAAACACTCCAGTTACTTTTTTCCTTGAACCATTCTTATACCATTCTTCAATTCCAGGAGATGCTATACCATGTTTCGAATTTTAGTGAAATCATATAGCCACACATTTCCTATGGGCAGTGCAAAAATGTTAAACCACC
Source organism: Ardeotis arabs (assembly GCA_011801015.1). Taxonomy (NCBI): domain Eukaryota; kingdom Metazoa; phylum Chordata; class Aves; order Otidiformes; family Otididae; genus Ardeotis; species Ardeotis arabs. The sequence continues at coordinate 6,048 of JAAGAY010144021.1, read as the reverse complement.
GTGCCACAGTCATAGTGGGGCTGGGACTCACCCTGGACCATGTTATCTGCTGGTGTAACCTGGCATCACAGTCAACAACATATACACTTCGGGAGGAGTGAGCTGAGAGATTGCCAGGGAGTTAGTCCTGCTTGAAGATGGGCCAAAAGTAAGCCAGCAATGCTGATTTCATACCCATTTTCAGGACAAATGCAGTAGCTGCAAGTTCTGAGCTCAAAGCAAAGGCTTCCTAGTCCTGAGTTTAACTAGAATAAATTATTGAGTTGAACATTTGTCTTCCAAGATGCACACTGAGTGGGCAGCACCCATTATCACTCTGCCCCAGCCACCTTCCTCCATCTCCAATCACAGGGAAGAGAAAAGCACTGCACATTACTGATGTACACGTCTTTGCAGCCCAGGGCATCCAGAAAGACCAAGCAATGGAATTGGCTGATGGATGCAAGACGTGCTCATGCCCTATCACAGGAACACAGACCTGGAGAAGGATAGCTACATCTAGTTACTTTCTCCCTGGGGCAACTGTGCCTGTCCTCCCTATCATAGCCCTACCAGATGCCTATTTAGGGCTGAAAATCATGTTCTTTGCCAGAATTACACTGCATTGTTTCTCCCCTGTCTGGCAGCTTCAGCGACGCACTGAGGAAGCAGCCTGAATGAATGCATTTGAGCATCACATAAATTCTTGAAAGAAAAGGTTATGCAAATATTTCATTTCCACAGCAGCAGACTTTGACCTCCGGGCAATCTCTGCAGCTGTGTTATCTCCGCTAAAGGCTTTGAAGTGTGCTCAGATCTGACATATGAGATTAATAGCCATGTAAAGGGGTTAGACTTCGTGCTGAAATATTGTTGAAAGACGATCACAGTGATTCCTCTGACTCAATAGGAAAAGACTCTTGCTATACAGCTCCAATTTGGCCAGTGGGATGAGTTCATTCCAGTTCCTTCAGGATTAAAAGTTCAGGTTCCTTCTGCAGCAGTCTAACATCCAGCTCCTCCAAGGCATTGGGGTACCCCATCCTCAACACATAGATGTATACGGGGAGCAACAATACTCACGGAATTAGACTCCCTGGCTCATCCTGAACATAGCTCCTCAGTTGGGAATTTCTGCCACAAATTCATTGCTTGTGCTGGAACAAGAGCACAGCCATCACTTCTTACCTCCGGGCTTTCCTGGGGAATTTTTCCAGAGTTGTGCTGGCTCCAATGTGACTGCCAGAAAAGAGTGTGGAATGAGTAATGTCTTTCACAGTAAGTCAGCTCTAGACCTGTACATTAAACCAGGTGTTAAACGCTAAGGGGAACAAAAGCGTTGAGCAAGACCTAGTATAATTTGAGAACAGCTACTTGGCTCAGGGCCAGCACACAGCAATAATTTTCTGCCATTAGGGACTTCCATTTAATGGTTTTTGATGGACTTTTCCCCTTTTTTAATTTAGCCACTGCTGTTTTACTCCGTCCAGACTTCTGGCATTCTCACTGACCTGTGGCGAGAAATTCAGAATGTTCATAAAAGAACCTGCATGAAGAAAAGATTTTTTCTTTTAATGTGCAAACACTGAGATCTCTCCCTCTGTCCCTTCATTCATCTGATTCACTGTAAACTTCTCTTTATTCAGCTTGACAAATACTCGTTCCTTCTCTGTCCTTCGCTGTGGAGGATAAAGAGCACTGTCCTCAGCGGTCTGTAGACCACTGTCCTCAGAGCCATGCTCTCTCAGGCATTTGAACAGGTTTAGCTTTCCTCTCCAGCTTTGGTTTATCTGTTTCCTATTCAGGTGACAATCTTGCCATTCCTCTTAATTAAAACAAGCCTTTGGAGAGACAAATGCCTCTCTGCAGGTATTATCTCCGGCACTTGACTGACTAAGTAACAACTTGTTGCCTCAGCAAAGGGCAACTCCTTCATCTTTTACAACTATGTACATCTTCCAGTGTGAAGTGCATCTCCTGCTGATCCTTATGTTTAATGCATCCTTATATCTGTGGGTATCTGTACAAGCACACTAGATACAAACCACTACATGGTACACAAGTATTGCTCGTTATAGTGTGTGAGGTTTGTGTTTAGGAATGACTTCTGAACAATTTCGGGATAAGAATAGGTCATGGTTCACCTACAAAAGCTTTCTTCCAGGAAGCAATATTTTTTGGCATCCCTACTGTCCTTCCTTGCACATTCTGCAGTGCATCCTCCTTTAAGAAGTGTGCACACAGTTGCCAGAATCATAGAATCATAGAATGGTTTGGGTTGGAAGGGACCTTTAAAGGTCATCTAGTCCAACCCCCCTGCAAGGAGCAGGGACATCTCCAACCAGATCAGGTTGCTCAGAGCCCCGTCCAACCTGTCCTTGAATGTTTCCAGGGATCTTAACAAAATTAAGTCACAAAGAACATCAAGAAATTATCTTGTCGAAACTCCTGCTCAAAAAAGGACTTTGAGATTAGATCTTATTGCCTGGGGCTTTGTCCTATTATTTTTTTTTTTTTTAATATCTCCAAGCATGGAAACTTTACAGCCTTTCTGGGCAACCTGTTTCAGTGTTTCAATTAGCCTTCATAGCAAGGAAATTTTGGCCATAGACATTCATCTCAGTCTTCTCTAACCATTGGATTACCACATTCTGGAACAAATTTTGGAGGAGCACCTGCCAGCCTGGACTTGACTAGCATTGTATCTCTGTTCTTTGTGTCTCATTATCAATATCTCAAATTCGTTCTCAAGAACTTTGGCTTCAGGGACTCTCATTGCTTTCAAATTACTTGCCCATGGTCACTTCTTGTTCAGATCCAATTTCAGAGTATTTACTGTGGCCTCATAGGCAACAATCCAGAAATCACTTCAGTCTTTCTGCCTATGGATGCAAACTTTTTACTGGTGCCATAGAAAAGTCAATGGATCAAACCAGCCATCTGAAGACACTTCCCACAGTTCTTTCTTTCTGGAATAATTGGGAAAAAAAGGAGAAAGTTTTTATACCTTCTTGGTTTGTTTTTTTTTAAAAAAATTCTTCTTTATCAAGACTCGAAAAATATCCTGTTTTCAGGTTTCCAGATGGCCTCAGCTCTATGATTATTTATTGTGTGGACATGAGGAGGCTGGTTGGCAGTAAACAAAGGTCCACAAATTTTCAAAGGAATTCATACCACTTGTTGAAAAACTAATTAAGTATCATACAGACTAGATGCATGCTACAGTGATTGCAAATGCTTTGTGTCTCAAGTGCTATCTTAGCACAGACATCAACTTTATAATTTTAATTTCCTTACACTCACCCTCTCTTCAGTTCCGCCCGAGTGATTTATTTGGGCTTTTCAAGTGGTATAAATTAGCATAAATTGAAATGTCAATAACAGGCAAGAGAAAAAAAAAACCAACAAAAAAAAATACCTCACCAAAAACTCAAAACCTAATCACTGTTGGGAAAACTATGTGTCTTTTTTCAGTTTCCTGAAGAGTCCTTATTTTTAACTGAGGAAGCATTACCACTTCAAAATGCTATGACCTCAAGTAGTTTTGTTAGTCTCATAAAGGAGAAGGAAATGCAGGTCATGGCTTAGAAGACTCTTAACTGGTCTGTCATTCTTAGTTTCCCATTCTTATAATGCGGGAGTGGATAAATCCCATTATTTACATGGCTAGGACATGGCACAGAGCCTTGCTGGGTGACGAGTGTCCTGAGTGCAGATGATGGGCTACAACTGACCCAGCAGCTGAGCAACTGCTTTGCAATACTTGTGTGACATCCCTACCCATGTTTAACACTTGGCCAGTCACGGGATCAACTAAAAAACGGACATAATCCCAATTTAGTAGCACTGCAGCATGCCTACTATTATCCAAGTCTCATCCCAGAGGAAGGGTGGAGAATATCTCTCTGTTTGAGGCTTATGTAGAAGAAATTCATGCATTCTTAAAGGATTTTGACTACTGCTTTCAGTTCATACAGAGGATGTTCAGATGGTGTCATACTGGGCAGAGGTAGAATATAGGAAATTAGCTTTCTTATGAGCAACTTATTGCTCTGAGTATAAACAGGAGATAGACACTGAAGAGATGTGAGAGAAGGAGATGATCCCTAACACAGTAAATTTTCCAGCTAAGGTGACAGGGATTAGACATACAGACGACGGTGATGTGTTCGGTGACACTGTTTTACAGGAGGCTTTTTAAAAGCCAAGGGTCAGTAAGCCAGTGTCACTTCTACTTCATCCTGTCCCTTCTCTGGCCTTTAGGAAATCCTGCATTTATAGTCACAATTTGTGACGTGAAATCAAATCTAGGAGCAAACTTTTGAGAAGGCATAAGCACACAGTTGAGAGCAAAGGTGCTTTTTCTGTAACCGTATCTGTAAGGGAAGGAGGATGGCTGTCTTTCCTCACTGTTCATCAAATATCCAAGCATCATTTGACCAAAGGCAATAAACAAGAAATGCATGTCACAATGTGTGGTGATGGCTATATTAACGAACTATATCACTAGGAGTAGCCAGGAAACAAACGAAGTCTCTGGAATTAGTTTTCATTTCAAAGTGCAATCACTTCCAATCAGCTGCAGCACTTTGTACATGGCTTGTGCATCCTGGATGCTGTAGCCACTGATTTTTTACACGACTTTAACTGTCTCACTCTGACCTCATGATCTTCCTGCCCACAATTCGTTGTGGCCACCTCCCGTCCTTCATCAAGTTCTCAGACCATAAGCTCACACGTCCTTGCACACAGGGGCTGCAAGTGCTATTTTTTTTATTATATGCAGCCTAGCTTTTCTCTTTTGCTGTTATTCCAAGACAAAAGGAGGAGCTGATTTCCAGAGGTAGCAGGAATCAAACATTCCAGAGCCGTGAGCTCCATTATTTCAACACCGCAGGAGCATTATTGCTCCTCGAGGCTCATTACTTCCCTCACCTTCAAGGAAATCGGAGACCTTGAAGGGATCAATAAGTACATTATTACTCTTGTTCAATTACATTCCCGCCTGATTCTGAGACACGTGAAGGAAGCCATTCATTGGATTCCGCTTTCACGAGCTGATTGCTACACAGCCAGGCAGCTCAGCTCTGCGGCAGTGCCAGCCGTCCCCTCCTTGTACAAGGTCCGTTGCCTACAAGGGTAATCAGAACACGTCGTTATCCAAAAGGCGGCAATGAATATATTAAGGACGAGGTGCAAAGACACTAAAACTGCTGAGTATTCCTTTTGACAACCTATGAGCTCGCCATTTGCTCAGTGGCAGAATTGCAGCAGCGTTGAGGGCAAGAGAGATTTCATTGCTTATTAGTTGCTTTGTTCAGGTACAAAGTTCTCTCTCTCACTCTTTTTAGAAAGGGAAGGATTCCCATCTCCTGAGGCACACTGCTAAACATCTTTGCATGTATGCCCTATTTTTATACCATAACAAAGAGAGAAAAATCCGGAGTTGGCTGAGTTAGATGCTGTGCCTATACAAGTAAAACTTCTCAAAATAGGAAACCTGATCATTTCCCAAACTTACTGCACAAAGGGGAAAGCCATCTCCTCAAACTATTTGTCTGCATGTTGGTGACACTAAGCCCTAAGACCTCGTTCTCATCTCAGTTAAATTGGCATCACCCCGTTCATTTTTCATCATTGCCCAGCTCACTTACGATTTGCAGCTGAGACACTATGACCCCTTGAAATCCCTTCTGCCATTAGTGCAGCCACCTGAGACAAGATAGGTGACAAGACTTAGCTTCATTTTTCTTTCAGGAAAAAAAATACTTTATGATGATCTGCAACCTCTTGTCCTGCCAGAAGCTTTTTGCTGGAGGAAATTTCTTAATCATATAAAGATCTAGATATTAGTTTCAATATGGAAGCCCACAAAGTTTGAAATTGAAAGAAGACACTCATTTTGAGGACAATTAACTATTGGAGCTTATTATGATGGGATGAAGCAAAAATCTCCACTGCCTGAGCTCCTTGATCAAAGTTGGATTTCCTTCTAAAAAGAGTGGTGACAAATCATTAAGCAGCAATCTGAATAAGATTATAAAACCACGTGGAGTATACACCCAAGAC
>JAAGAY010144020.1:7574-28130 GCA_011801015.1 Ardeotis arabs | reverse complement strand
TCAGGTTCCTCAGATGATCCCGAACCTGCTCCTCGAGTACAGCGGGCGGTTCTTCGTCCTCGCAGTCCCTGCTTGTGCCTTCCACGGCTTGGGTGGTGAGACAAGAGCCCTTCTTGGTGAAGACTGAGGCAAAAAAGTCATTGAGTACCTCAGCCTTCTCCATGTCCTGGGTAACCAGGACACCAGTCTCCTTCCGGAGGGGGCCGGAGCAGTAACAGCTGTGAGTTACTTTGAGCAGTAACAGCTGTGATTTGTGCTAAGCAATACAGACTGTGCACTCTACTGAGAGAAAGTCATGGAGCTTGTGCTGAGATTAGCTGTAACAGGGCTGCATGGCACAGGGCTCATCTATGGCAGTTTTGCAGGTTGTAGGAGGGGTCCACTTACAGATCAGTGAAGAAGCAGAAGTGAAAATCTCTTGACTGCCCTCATTTACTTCATATTTGTTTATGCTGCAGAACAGTTTTGGAACATTGAATTAATTTTGAAGGAAAACAAACCAGAAGACGAGTTCCAGGAGTGCATCTGATACCCTTCAGTTGCTAATAGGTCTTCAGTCCTGGGGGTCAGGCTAGAGCTCATCTTAAGTAAAACCCCAAAGAGCATAAAGCGTGTGTGTCAGGTCCTCAGCACTGACTGTTTTGTCCTGCACATCCACTCCTATTGGGTGGCACTACTTGCTCAGGTAGACACAGCACAGATAACTATCCACAGATTTAAAAAAATAAAAAAAATCAGATGCCTGGGGAGAAAACAGAAATTTAGAGATAGATCTTCCTGCTACCCACACTCTTCATCTTTCTTAACAGAAACAGGTATGACTTGTTGTGTTTTACCCCAGCCCCACTGAATTTAACAAGAATGACTCCTTGGATATCTGTCAGCACAGGTGAGATTTTTAGTACATTTCTATATACACTAGGGACTGGCAAAAATGCCTAAGAGCAAGACATGTAAAAGGCTCAATCTGGTTAGCTTATCAAAACAATCATACAATTACTTTTAAAGACAATCATACAATTACTTTTTAATACTGTGGGCAGCATAGGAGTTCTTGTCTCTTTATGTCTTCAAAATAAGGCTAAATGCCTTTTTGGAGGATATGTTGTAACCAAAAAAGACTTACACTTTAGGATATTTTCTTTCCTTTTACCAGTGATGAAAGACAGCAAAGCTGTGACTTTTTTTTTTTTTTTTCCACTATTTCAGTTTCATGATGCACATATTTATGAGGGAAGGAGTGAAGAGGAAGGTTGGCTAAGAATGGAGACTGGCTAAAAAAGAGAGCTGAGATTTGTGGAAGGGAAGTTCTTGAGCAGAAAAAGTCTTTAAAATTATCAAGATGAGTGAATTCACAATATGCCTACAGAGCACGATAGGGATGCTTGCACCAGTAATAAAGAAATATACAGTGTGTCTCCCCTAGAATTGAATTCAGTGTTTTCTCCCTAAATGCAAGAAGGGCATCACCCCAGTATTTGGGATCCCTGAAGATCAGTCTAATTATCAATAGTCAGCTGAGAGGGACTGCTTTAAGCATTTGTGTGGAGGTAGATTGTGAAGCAGTCTAAGATAGGTTTTGTGGAAAGCACTTCCAAGGAAGTATTCCCATCTGGAAAGGCTACCTAGTTCTTCTGTATTCTTCTGTATTCCCAGTACTTCTTCAAGAAGCATCCTCTTTACTTCTGCCTTCTGCAAACTGTGTTGAGTACCAGCCTGCTGTCCAAAACAGGTCACCCAATACCCTAATTTCCTGCTGTGGCTGTACTTTGCCGTGCAAGCAGCAGTTCATGGGGTTGTGACTACCTTAGCCCTAAATACCATCTATCATTTCACTTTTTGTGGCAGAGGGAGAAGTTGGTTGAACAACTGCTTACAATTTTTTGTTTTGTATTTCTTGAAGTTAATAGTTAACATACTGAATATTTGGAGTAATTTCCGCTTCTCAAAATCTCCACACTTGTCATAAAAAATGACCCTTATGGAGAGGGAGCTTCTAGGAATGGGAAAACTGGAGTAGCTCACTCTTGAAAATCAGCTCGTAAAATCCTTGGAAGAGGAAACTCTTACCTCACGCATTAAGAAATAAGGCAATTGATCAGACATTGCTGATCTTTTTGAACATGATTAAAGTAGTGGTTTGTGTCCTATAAATAAGGTGATATCTTCCAATAAAATGTCAAACGTCACTAATTTTGTCATTCCAGGAATATAAACAGAAAAAGCTATTTTGGATTTAAGTTCCCAAATGTTGTTGATGAACTCTGGACCCTTCTCAGTTTTCTTTGGTGTCAGTAGCATATATTTTACCTCTGAAGATAAAATTAGGTCAGACTTCGCTTTCTAGGAACGTAAAATTATGCAGAAGATGGAAATACTCTTAATATTCTCAATATACACCTTTTCTTTTAACTGTCAGGAGTACAGGAATTTAAACATTTCAGAAAATAGTATATTAAAATAGAAATTTTTATAATGAACTTCACTGGACCTGAGAAACCAATATATTGCAACTTTAAGCAGCATTTCAACAAAGGGTCCAGCTGTCAATGTATAATGTATTCATTTAAATCATAATCACAGTCAAAGACTTTCCTTTTCCATTAAATGTATTCAGAATATTATGAGTTTCTTCTGAGTGAGCTCTGTGGAAGTTGATGAGACTCCAATTTTAATTGTATATTTAAAATTTTATATTTTATTTTTCAATCATTTCCTGGAACCTTCAATACCATCTTTATTTAAAAAATTAAGCTCGCCAACAGATTTTCCAACTCTAAATACAAATCTACCTACAAATGATAAAAAATATCTGACCCACTCTAAGTGCATTAACAGATACAAGTGCTCTGCACTTCGCAATTGCTGTTCCAGTTAAACTTTGCATAGGTCCTCCTCTTACAGGAAAAGCAGGGACTACAGTTTGAAAGAAGATGAGTTTGCACACATACAGGTAATTTCCTTTGGCAGTAGTTGTCTTAGAACTTTACTGTAGAGTCTAACATCTTCTAATGACTTCAGGTGGAGCTGTGGCCAGGTCCACTAAAATATTAAATAGTTTAGTCCAAAAGTTATGGGCTTGGATGTATATCCCATGAATGTTAGTTTGAAGATCCTTCAAGTCTTATTACTCAGGACAAATATCAGTTGTGATTAGTTCTCCTTCTTCTATAAAACACCCTCATGACATCCTGTGTAAACGGTGCAACAACCTGGTCACTCTAATCCTAGATCCATTTGTTGATGTTTATAATCCTGTCCTGTGCCAACTTCATCCCATTTAATTTTGTGCTGTACTCCCTCCAATTTCATCCTACTATAGAAATCAGTTTAACTCTTACTAAAGAGTAAGCTAAAGCTGCTCCACCTGTATGCTGAAATTGTGCCCGTGGGTTTTTTTGTACAGAAACAGCACACACTGTATCAGTGGCAGCTGCCATTTTCCAGACTTGCTCCTTTTTCATTTTCTCCTCATGCTCCAGTTATATGCACAGTGTTTGTTCTGGCCTTTTTCTATTAGTCATCTATGTCATTCCTTCTTCTGAAGAAGAAACAACTCCAAGATTTAAAATGCAAAGTCAACTCAGAAATCTCCTTTGAAATATCTGCTTTACTGGGTTTAGAAGGGAAATTCCAAACGTGAAGTGTGGCTTAGACATCACAATAATTTCACCTGCATGGACAGGGGTTCTGCTGTTTGGATTGGATCAGGTAGAACCAGCCACGTGGAGCAGACAGATAATCATGGCCCTGAGACAACCTTTTTTTCTATCTTCAGTCTATTGCATTTTTATTTTGACTCTGCTTCTCCTGGAGGTGCATTTGTAACCTGATTTTTTGTCATCTTAACTTTTTCTCTGTCTTGGCAATTCTAAAGTTTGAGTAGCTAAAGGTGGAAGTGGTGACCCAGGATGCTGTAAGCCAGAGATAATTCCTGGAGGATAAACACTCTCTTCTTACCTGTCTCTGAAGGCATTCCAGTCTTCTTCTCCTACATAGTCTTCATGGATATGGCACAAAGACTACACAGTCCTTATTTTCAACCTGTTAAACCGTTGCTGTTGGGGTTGGTTTGTATTAGAAAAGACTGTATTTTAGTCCCAGCTGCACTGTGGTCACAGGCTTACTAAATCATTTAAACTCATTTCATCCCAGTTTCCCCATCTGTTCCAGGGAATGTTTGCAACTGTTGGAGAGGCATTTTTTGAGATGCAAGTCACAGAATAAATAGGCATTATTATGGTTTGATTGTTAATTTCTCCTTCCCATCCTACTCTGTAGGAGGAGAGCATTGCTCTTTTGCATAGGAAGTCAATCTGCATCTAGAACGACTCTTCCTCAGTTTGAAACTTGGCACCCTCTATGACTGACAAAATTTTAGTGTGAGAGTCCTGCTCTCTGTGAAGAAAGATATACGCATATAAAGTGTATAAAAGTGCACTTGTCCACAGTTTTTTATATGAACCTGTACATGCATGTACACACACAAACAGAAGCCACCCAGACTACAGAACTGCATCACTGAAGACATTCCTCAGTTGGTATGAAGGATAGAATGTTGCCCATGTTCCTGTAGCACCCAAAAAGGTCAGTATGACTTAACTGGGACAGTTTTGGCTCTTCCATTAGGAACCATAACAATTCTGGTCTCAGTGGATCTACACAAGACACTGTCATTATACCCGGATCATTGACACGATAGACCAAATCAGCTCCAGTCTATCGTGTCAATGTGCACTTAGGGAGTCCTTAATCCACGGATCATTGGCATACGATGCTGTAAAATCTCTGTAAGAGATGTTATGGTGTAGCGAGCCAATGCACACTTAGGGACTCCTCCATTTGTGAATCATTTACAGTGCATCGTGCCAATTTATACTCAGGGAGCCTTTAATCTTCAGGTTGGTGCATTTAGAGTGGCTTTGTATACTGGAAATACTTGTAGACTAACTGTTGCAGTGTGAACATAAAGTTCACTTTCTCAAATAAATTTCAGTTTGCTCAAAAAGGAGCTCCTGAAGGCATATGAATTCCAGTGGCACAATGATGTATCATGCCATGAAAATTTGTAGCTTGCCAGAGTTCTAGGGAATCTTTCAAAATCTCATTGTAAGAACAAAGGCCAAAAAAAGCTGCTGCTGAAACCTGTGTGGTTTTGACCCTCCTGTAATTTTTTTTAAAAATGCTTGAACAAGTCTTTTTAACATGCTGCTTACAAAATAAATTAATCTCATGGGCCCTCTGTGCTAAAGGATCATTGATCATTTTCATAAGAGCACAGAAAGTATCCTTTTCTGCAAATAATGAATGAGTTGCTGATCCAAAAATGGGACTATTGAGGCAGCTAAATTTTTACCAGAGTGATGAATTTTTTTAAGTGGCCTTCAGTTTCTCAATGCACACGTGACAACCTGCAGATGCCTAGCTACCTAGCAACATCTGCCCATCAAGCCTAAAATCTGTCATTTTCTCTGGGTTGTAACCACAGGTGGGTCCAGTTACTGAAAGCAGAGAAAAGACAGCCCTCCTTTTAAGTATCCATCCCCTAAGACTTCATCCTGGTGTAAATCACTGTCATTCCATTGACTTCAGTGGGTTTATGCCAATTAACACCAGCTGACGGTCTAGCCCCATATTTATTGAAAGCGAGTTTCCAACGCTGATGGGGTTGATTCAGACCTTTTGCTTACCAGGCAGGTTTGCCATAGGGAATTAATTTTTTCCCCAAAAATTGACTTTAAAATTACCGAAGACCATTTCTGACTGCCTTGTTATTTATGATTCTGTGGTTTCTTTTACGAGGACAAGGTGTGTCTGTGATACCCTTTGCCAACAGGCCCTCGACGCTGGTAAACATGGGGGCTGAGGATCACCTGGCTGCTCCCTCCCTCCCAGCTACGCACACGGTTTGCACCACGTTCTGCCTTTCAACAAAAGGGCACTTAGGCATGCAAAACATGAATGTGCAATCTTCATCTCCATCTTACTTAGAAAAGCTACCTAAATATGATGCCTTTCTCTTCCATTTGACCACCACAAAATGCCCCAGATGTTCAACCTGGGATTAATGTGGTGCTTTGGGGAGCTCTCCCTGCAAATTCATGAGGATCCAGGGCACTCGCCATCCACGAGCTACACGGGTGCACGTGGGCCAGCTCAGGCACGCGGGCAGTGGCGTGCAGGCAGCTGCAGCTGCCTGTTCCCTGACTTAGAAACAAAAGGACTTGACAGGGGCAAGAGCGCAAGCACAGTCGGAGCTGGAGAGCCAGCGAAGCAGTAATCCAGGGAGTCAGTAGATCAGCTGTGGGGATGGGGGGAGAGCGGGGGGCGGCAGCAAGGAGCGGGGAGAGCTGGCAGGTCTATTTGAATATCAGGCTCTGCCACACTTGGGGCTCTGCTGACAACTTCATTACCTCCACATATAAAAATGACTGCAGGGTAATGCAAATGGCTTTCGCATCGTACACTTGCCTGCGTTCCGCGTGCCGGCTGCAGGCCGAGGAGACCTGGCGATGGAGCCCGGAGGCAGACGAGCTTTTGTCCAATTTAATAGGATATCTCTTCAAGGCATAATCCTCCCCTCCCACTCCCCATGCATTATGGAGTCCGATGACCTGGCTCTTCAGGTATGAGGAGGGAGGGGGGGGCTGTCTCCGGCTTGACCTCATCTGTCAATCATAGGGGAAAGAAAGCAGGGGGAGAAGGAGGGAGGGATGCCTATCTATCTATAAGAAATTTCTAATGAATGTTAAGCAAATTTCCTACAGCCTGACACGGTGATCTAATTAATATTATAGAAATGTCGACGGAATATCATTCTGCAGATAGGATTTATCACCTTGAACTGCTGCATAACTGATGGTGAAGGAATGGGCACCCCCGTCCCCCCTGATGCTGATTAAATTAGACATAAGCATCAATATGTTACTTATTGGAGACTAGAATTTCATGCTATTACTCTTCAGTTAATCAGAGAACTGTATCTTTTTTTTAAAGATATCAGACTCCCAGTTCTGCTTGTCTGATAAAACAGATGAAGGGTTTGTCTATACGACACTCACTGTGTGGTGAAAAAAATTCAAAAAGAAATCCTACCTAAAGCAGGCTGAAAGGTCTTGCAATGACCTTGGGAAAGCTCATCCTGAACACACCAGACCTAAAATTCAAGGTGGCCTTGATCCAGATGAAAGAAGCAGCAACATATTATTGCCCCCTTATTGAGCATAAAAAGACTGGTGAGGAGGAGGTCTGCCATTTTTCTGCCCAAGATGCTTGGAGACAAGTCTTTTCCTGCTACAGAAGATCCACCCAAGCCTTATTCCCTGGAGCAAGGGCAGCTGAGAGTGCCTGAAAGCAGTGGGCTGAAGCACAAGGCTGCTGCATCTCGCCTAAACCAGCCACAACCCACTGGGCTCTGGCAAACCAAAACCTCAAAGTACAAATTAAGCCTTAAGCTCTTCTTGTGAGGAGTTTCACCCAAATTATTCATTATTAGGAGGCTCTTTTGTGTGAGTAGTGAATTCCTGTTTCCACAGTAGTACGTAACACCTCAGGTTGGTTGTTTTTTTTCCTAGACTTTCCGTTGTTCAGCCTTTATCATCCTTCCTCAAAGGATGTGCGCAGAAAGCAGTTCCTCTTCCAGAAGCTTTGTCCGATGCTGAATGATCAGGGCACCTCAGCACCGGAACAACACCAATAATGATACCAGTGGTTGAAATTACTGACTTTTCCCTTATATGTTGAATACGTAGCAGGAATGATTACACAAAAAAAAAAAAAAAAAAAAAAAAAAAGGAAAAAAGAAAAAAAAGAGAGATGTGTTAGCTCTCATGATATTTTGCAATGATGTGGCTATGAAAGAAGGTAGAGCTGTTCAAGATCCTGCAACTAGGTAAAAAGGGATGAGTCTGAGCATAGGAAAATTGTGACAGAATATCAGGAAACATTTCCTCACAGTGAGGCCTTCAGTTGTGTAATGGTCACCCCAGGGAAGTGATAGAAGTCTTGGCACTTGAGTAATTTAAAATTAGAGTGGGTAGGGCACAGGGGAATATCCTGTTGGGAGCAATCCTGTATTGATAGTTGAATAGGCAGAGTCACCTAATTGGTCTTTTCAGGCAGAGTAGGAGTCTGTGATGACTGATCTGTCCCTCAGGCATTAGGTTGCAGAATGACCATTTTGCATCACTAAATGCCTGTTCCCGATTTTCTGGTTGGGCAGTTTAATGCATTTCTAAGCTTGACTAGCAGAGATGAATATTGTTGCATCCTATATGGGGCATAAAAATGTTAAGCTTGAAAGAAGCTCTTACCGGCAGATAAGAGGATTTGTGATTCTGATCCAAAGTGTTGTGATTAAAATCTAACAGTGTGATGCAAAATTTAATGAATGGCCGTCAGTATCCTTTTTGCTCCGGGTTTGATTTCACAATCCATTTAATTTTGCACCGCTACCAATGGCAGCAACCCTCCCATCTCACAATGCCGCAATCTCTGCCTCCCCATCTTGTCCCTTGTGCCAGCACTAGCGACTGTGGGGCTGCATGCTCAGCTAGATCTCTAAAAATGAAAAGTTACCCCACGACACCTCCCCCAAAGACTAGTGATCAGCCAAATCACCTCTCAAAGCAGCTGCCTGCTGCGCTGCATGGATGCTGAGGCCAGCAGAAGCAAGGGATACAGATATGCAGCTTCAGGTTGGGGGCTTTCAGTGACAGCCTAGACCTACGTCAGCTTCTGCTGATCAGCAAATCCAGTCCTCCTTATTTTAATGCTTTGAAAAAATAAGGCACAGCCAGCATAAGCACTTTGCTGTGGTCACATGGCCAGTCTCCAAGAGTTTTAGCTACCTTAGGGTCATAGCGTGATGACCTCCGCTCTAAACTCCCCAGTGGAAGTCAGAGCCAGCACAGATGCATAGCATGGGATTCAGCTCATCAGCCTAAAAGTTCAGCTTCCAGCCTGAGGTTTCCGCAGCACAAGAACAGAGCGGCTGTCTCCAGAGGGTGATACCTCCTGTATCTTAGGCTTAGGCTCAAGCACCAGTTTCAGACTGGGATGAATCTCAATGACTGTGAAGGGAGCCCAGATGACTAATTCAGACTAGATATCTAATTTTCAACAGTGAAAGTGAGCTGGGGTGAATGCCTATCCTTGTATATAGAGAATTAGCCCATGAAGTGCTCGTGTTGATGATAAGCTTCAAAATGATATTGAGATATTGTTTTAAATATACATTTAGCAATCAAATCTTCTTTCGGAGAGGGAGCTCTGAAAAACACCTTTTGGGATCGAGAAATGTTCTTTGTGGTCCCACAATGACAGTTCTCTGTCTCAAACAGGTGTTTCATCTCTCTCACACATTTTTCTCAGATCCCAAGAGGCATAAACTCACAGATTAATTTTGTTTTGTTTTTTATTAACTAGAAGCATTTTTTCCTTAATCTGCAAGAAGCAGAAACAACTTGACAGCAAGCTAAGGTGAAGGGATGGGAAGAGTGGCATGAGCCATAGTCCCTCTGGTAAAGCCAATGAGTTTGGCTGTTGTACTCCTGGGTCCAGGCACAGCCATGTGGCTCCTCATTCAGGACCGTACCCACCCTTGCCAATACATTAAGGTGTGTGATTGTATGGACCAAATCACCCATGGCCCAAGAAGATGCACCACTCCATGCACCACTTCAAAATAGATACTATCATGATTGTTACACCGGGGACCTCTAAGCGATGAGCTTTTCTGCTACATGTGTGTTGTATGAAGACAGACATTGTGTGACCACTGTGGCTGTGTGACCTACTCTAACGCAGGAGGTGGCACACATCAGAAGCAAACGCATACTGTATCACCTACTGTTTTGTACCGTCTGGATCCTACTCCCCTGACAAATGTAGTCACATTTGCTTTTGTATATAAGCATTCATTCACCACCTTCAGTCCTAAAATACCAGGAGACAAATACAGTGCAGTTCTTCCCTTTTAAATCTACAGGAATTCCTGTGTCCTAAGGACAGCAAGACACAGGGTATATAACATTGGCTTTAAACTACATAAAGCTGCTTTGATAGCTGTCTGTTTGCAGCATGATGATAAAGTGCACCTTCCCAGTACAACTTACAGACTGCTCTTATTGCAGATTTAAAGCAGAGATGAGGAAAGTGTATAGCAATTTACTAACATTCTTAAATGATGAAGTACAATGAGAGGAATGATACGTTTCCTTTTCAGCAACTGCTCTAACCTACACTAATGAGTAGACTGTTAGGGATTTTCTTCACTTAGCATTTCTCATTATTAATAGATTTTGCACTGACAACTTTAAAGTGAACACTTTGGATTTATGCACCTAACCTAATTACATATGCTGCATGTATGCATTTCATTATTTACTTGACAGATTCATTCCTTGATACCATAAATAATTAAAGAAGGATCAAATATTAACAATCAGATACATGTTAATTCTCTTCAAATCGGGGGAAACAAACACATTTTATTTTCTGTTCAATAAAAATAGAATAAAATGCTTTCATTAGAAGGATTTTTAAAATAGGTAAAGTTCTTGAGTGTCATTTTTATTTTGTATAGAGTGAAAATTAAAATGTCCAGCTGCTCTCCAGTCCCTTTACAGGAATGCATATAGCAATTTTAATAAGTATAAAAGGTTAGTAATTCCTTTTTGACAGTTTCTAAATGAAACATTTTGGCTTACTGTTTGTCAGGCAATCTCAGAAGTAGATGACTTAAAATGTAAAGTCTGATCCTGTCCCCATGAATGTCAGCAACAAATTCGTACTGACTTCTGGTAGGACAGCATCCACCCCATTACTTCCCATCCATTAGCGGTTCATTTTTTTCCAGCCTAAAACCCCAAACTTGCCCACTCCCAGCAAGCACTATCGACTGAACGAGGGCTGGATCCTACCCACCGGTGAGCGCTGGCAGTGCCCGGGGGTAGCCAAGACCTCTGTGTGTGCGGCACACCTGGGGTTCGGCCCTGTTATCAATAAAAGATGAAATTCTGCTCCTGCCCCTTTCTGCTGCTGCATTGCATCCTCTCTGCAAGCATCCCACTCCGGTTTCAGTGGAGTCTTCTGTAGAGGGCTTTGCACAGCAGGAACCAGGCAAACCAAACCTCTCTGGTCCAGGAGCCTGCCAGGTCTGCGTGGCCCCTCCAGTGCCGGTGGTGGCTGGTGGGCAAGAGCTGCCCGCCAGCCCTGGCAACTGCTCAAGGCCTCCAGAGTTAGGTCTCTTCTCAAAAGAGTTACTGCTTAAGCTTTGAATTATAATTAAATCTTCAGGCGAATTATTTGTGACGGAAAGCTGCTCCCAGTCGCAAACCCGTACGAACTGTCTTGCCTGCTGTGCAATTTAAATTGATGTTTAAATATTGTTATACACATTATTCAATATCTCCATTTGATCAAAAATATTCTCCAATTTGAACAAATTTACTTTTGGATATCACATCTAACAATTTTATCATTTTAAAGGTGTTAAAAATTCATAGATTGCCACATTATTCATCATGCAAGATTAATGCCAGCCTGACAGGTTTTGCAAAGATCTGGGCTTTTTTTCTAAGTGCATATACCATATCTGTATGAGATGTACCTCAGTTGTTGAATATTGATTATTCACATCTCCTTTCTTATTTCTGATGCTAAAGAGAGAATATTAGGGTGTGATTGTCAGGGTTAGTGTCTCTCTGACCTACACATGTACTATTAATAATTTATGAGTTGATTTGAAATAGATCTTTGTGAAATGAGCTGGCAATAAGCAGGGCTGTCTAAGATGACAAAGATTCAGAACAGGGCAACTCATGTACATCAGCTTCCCGGTTTCAATCGGAAAAGAAAATGAAACAAAAACTCAAGATGCCTTACATGGTAGGGATTTATTGTTTGAATACATGAAGCAATATCACTGCTCCGTATTAAAAGTTATGTCTGGATGATGCAATTGATGCATTAATCAAACTTTCTAGATTATTATGCTTATTCAACTATATAAATATATATATGATGGATGGATGAGCAATAAAAGAAATGGCAATCTGTTGGTCAACCCTGCAGTCGCTTGATGAGCACCTGCTTACAAATACAGAGTCGGCTCGCAGACTCCTACTTCCATTTAAGAGTTGTCTCCGTGAACCCAAAGAACACAAAAACAACAAAAGGTCAAGATCTGCAAAGGCAGCTGCTGGATTGGCTTGAGGTTGCCTAACATCTAATGGGAGCTCTTAGACAATTAGCATTATGGTTTTTTTTTTTTCTTTAAAAGCCTCTTTCCTCGCCCTTTACCTCTTCATTTAGAAAGCAGCCCTGTTTATGTTCACAGACCTACTGAGGATGCCCAGCTCGCATTTAAGGGATGCCCTCAGGAGCAGACCTGGAAAAGGCAGTCTGTCTGCCGATTCCTGATGCCAGGCACACCTTGACAAGGTGCCTCTAGCAGATCCGCACCCCACCGCCGCCGCTTGCGGAGAGGAAGGGTCTCGTCCTGCAAGGGGCAGTGGGAGCACAGAGTGCCAAGCTGAAGCAGGGCAGGGGTGGCCACCCTCTGGGACCACCCAGCGTGGGCTTCGGTGCAATGGCAGCAAGTCAGACACAGCTAAGAAACTAAAACCCAGCTGCCCACCGCTTTTCAAAGTAATTTTGCAGTATTACCAACTCTGCCAGCTTGTCTGGGAGAAACACCTCTAGTAAACTGCCAGCCTCAGCGCCCAGCATTGGGATTCTCTGTGTTCACCTCCTTCTCTTCTTGGCTGCTGGGCTAAATGTGTTTGTTGCTCACTGACAAGGTGTGTTTCTGGTTTCCTTGTCAGATGCGCTGCCTTGATCCTGAGCCCTTAACCTGGATGGAAATATGGCATATAATGAGTTTTTTTTAAAATGTGCTGTGATGCAAAGACGAATGGGAAAAGCAAAAGTCTAGCTGACTTTAACAGGAAGGAGACTGTTCATCAAACTGCAAAGAGTTAACAAGGGGAACTAGTTAATACCTCGTTACAAATCTGAAATAAAGATGTTCAACCAAGGAAATTACATAGAGCAGCGTGTCAGAGTCACAGGGGTGTCACGGTGACACAGAGACAATGAAACGGGATGACACCAGCTCTTCTCAGTGGGAGGGTTTTCTCCCTCTGTCTCCTGGGAGTTTTGCTGCTCATCCTTTGTAGGAAACCTTTCCACCAAAAGTGGCAGCAAGCCCTTTGGAAGTCTTATTAATATTCTTCCTCGGTGCTGTAAAGTATGCTGTAGACAAGAGATGACAGTTGCCTTATCATGAGCACGAGAAGAGCAGGGAGCTAACACCAGCGACTGACATACTCTGGTAAAACTGCATCGCCGGCATCTCGGAGCAAGAAATGAATCAGGAGGGAGAATCGACTCATAATCCCAAGCCCAGCCAGCAGCCAAAGCGGTTATTTATTATTTGCGGTACGGAGCACCGAACGTGTGCTTCCCAGACAAATCGGAGGGCAAGGTCCTTGCCCTGAAGAACATACAATTTATGCAGCCGACCCTGTGAGATGCTGCAGGCCCTCCCAGGAAGAGCAGAGCAATTTCATCTCAGGATCATTTTGGTGCATCTCGGGAGGTCTCGCCTCCCCTGCTAACACAAATGGTTCTTCTGACCCCGGGGGATGACTCCTGTAAGTGAGGATGGTTTGGTTGTTAATCTGTGACTCATGAAAAGTAAAAACCTTTATCGGCCCGCAGAGTTTCTGCATATGCACACTATTAATGCCTGCTTAACCAAGAGGGGAGCTTGAACTCCTCAGGTCTATCAGGGGAGCTGCAAAGTGTCATGCACTCAAAGGGCAGAATTTCAGGCATCTCTCAGTGAACCCCAAAGCACCGTTTCCTGGGGGGAAAGGTGGGGAGGGCAACCCCACATCAAAGTAGTGCAAATAGGGGATGAGAAAGAGCAGGTGACCCTCCCGCTGGTGACATCCCTGACACCACCCACAGCCGAAGCTGTCCCCCTCGGTTGCGGCAGGAGAGCTTGAGACAGGGGCCCCTCCTTCTCCTCCTTGCTATGGCAGACAGAAAAACAGAGAACTGCCAGAGGGTCCTTCTCTAGGAACTGCATTTCATTTTATAAAGTGGAATCTTTGAGGTCTCCTTACCAAGTTATTCCCGCATGGGAATTAGGGTACTGCCTTCAAAGAGATTTCAGAGGGTGCTGAGGGTCATGGTCACAAATGAGCGCAAACATGTAACTGCTGCTGCCAATAACTGTCTCCCCAAATAATTTTCCACTAAATTTAACATTCAAGTCTATACTTCCTTGTGTTTCACCCAGGAAAATACTGAGTACTCAGTTCCCAGATGAGCAAAATGTTTTGTGGACTCCCAAGCCCTGAAGTAGCCCAGAACCCTCCTCCCCTTACAGGATGCAACACATCAGTGCACATCCAGCTCGTGAATCCAATGCATCAATGAGTTTGCCATCTTCAGAAGGAAACGTAAGCATCGCCTTTTTACAATGGCTCCAACATCATCCAGGAACAAGGAGGAACAAACTAAACTAAGGAATTTCCTAATGTCTCTCCTCTGTGGGAAAACGGAAAGATAACATTGTACTTCTGGCTTTCGGAAAGGACGAGAACTCTCTTATTTACAGGCAGTGGCCCGCGCTGATAAACACGTTGTAGGAAGCCATTGTGATTAGCAAGAAACAGAATGGGAGGGAAGAGTCAGTAAAGATCCAGGCACAGCATAACGCTCTGTCCTTGGCACAGTCTTCACCTCCTGCTCAGAAGTCATCGTTGCTTTGTACAAGCAACGCAGAATCCAGGATCAGCTCACAGACCCTTCCGGTGAAGTGTCTCAGTCACCACCCTGAGGAAAAGACCTGGTCAGAAAGCAAAATTTGAACCTTAAAAGATTAGGCTTGAGTCTAATTAAATGGCTTGTGGCAATCTAGAAAAATGATATTTACTTGCTTGTATTTGAAGTCAATATTTGAGACTTGTTTTTAGGGTAGCATGGAAGGCCAGGTCAGATGTCCCATCGGCAAAATAAATTCAAGTAGTGTGAGGAGGTCTGGAACCAGCTGAAAAGGCAACACAACTTTGGTACGGGAAGTCTGAAGCCCAGGTTTGCAGTGCTCATTCACACAAACTGTCTTTACTCATGCTAGCAGTCGCAAATTATTTTAATAAGTGTTGTCATGAGTGGATGAGTAAGGACTGAAAGATCTGGCCAAAATCAATCTTTCCTATAGTTTTCAGTCAACATCAGCCATGCTTCCTTCAGTCCAGTTCCAATAATAACATCATCTGATATCAACAACACTCCAGCACTTCTGCAAGTGTCCTTCAGAGAAAATCCTGTCAGTGCTGCTTTTTTAGCCAATCCAAACAAGGTACCCTAATTGCCTCTCTCTTCTCACCTCCTGTTTTTTAATTAGCGAGAAGAGTGAGTAACCCCTTTTTTCCAAAATAGACATAAATCTCCGTCTTGAATGCTGCAATCCGAAGGATAATTAGCCCAAAAATTTCAGATGCAACAGATACCAGAGGGAGTTTGGTTTCCAAGCACCAGAGCGCATGGTGCTTGGAAGCAAAAAGCAAATCCCTTTCAGGTATTTTAAGTCAAACATCAAAAACTGGAGCCCCTCTGCTACCTCTTAGGCTGACAGCTAGGGTGAGATTTTTCGCAAGGAGCGTAGCACTTTGTCTCGCCCAGCAGGTAAAGCGGTGGAGCCTGATAGCGAGAGGATTTTTGTTCCTCCCTTATCTGCCACAGACACCCTGTACGTCCCTGTGCATCGCCTCACTGTTCCTCAGTTTCCCCAGCTGTAAAACAGTAGATCCTGTTTATTGTAAAGCTGAATTAATCCTTCATTGCAAAAGGCTTTGACACTCTGGACAGGAAAGTTTTATCAACAACACAGATGAGTTATTAACTTCCTACATCCAACCAGGGATGTGCTGACTCCGGTGCCAAGGGGGAGCTTTGACTTCCCAGCAAAATTCAAACCATCCAAGAGCCAAATTTGCTTTAAGACTTCCTTTTTTGTGTGACTGAGTTGGCAACACTTTGATGGATAGAAAATCACATGCCACCTCCCCTCCCAGTGTCTTAGATCATTAGAAGCACCAAGAATTGTGGGTCTTTCATAGGGCGGAAAATAGTAGTAAAAGAGAAGATTCATATAAACAGCACTTATAAGGCGTTTTTGCCATAAAATAAGAAGTCAGTCTATTGCTATATACAGGTTACTCTTCCAACAAAGTTATTTCTTGGGGCTAAATACTACTGTCCCAAAGTGGACATTCATAAGTTTACTTTGCTGTCATAGGATTGGGTCTTCCAAGGCTCTCACATGTCAGGGCAGTGATGGGCTCCTTCAGGGGATGAGTCAGAGCAACTAAATTTAGTTAGGAACCAGCCTCGCTAGGCTAACATTAGCCTTTAAGAATAACTCTCCCCCACACTTTAGGCACCTGAATCTCACAATTCAAAGCACAGAGCCTTCAAATGAGCATACGAAGTAAAAAAACTGTGTGCAAATGGGAACAGAGGTACATTGGACTTCATGGTTCAACTCCTGCCTCATGCTGAGGGCTTGAAATTCTCTCAGACAGGGGCCACCAGCAAACACCAAGAGAAGACCACAGGGGCAAGACAAGCATAGGGTGATATGCCTTCCTCCTGGGATACCTGCACAGCTCTCAGCCTCACACTGGCTTCATGGGGACAAAATCACAAGCACAAAATTTGGCAAAAAAAACCCCAAGGAATAGTCACATATCCAGAAAAACACAACTCAAGGAGCAAGCTGCTAAAATACTTTGGAGGTCCAGGCCCAAGTGAGGGGTGTCCTGAAGAGCTCAAGGCTCCATTTTCAAGCGCTTAACACCCTCACCTGAGCCAGGCTTTTAAGAGAGCTTGGCCATCTATTGCTGCTGGCTGACTGTTCCTTGCAGAAACCCTTTTAAGAAGGTATTGCTTATATAGGAAATAAAATAGACTGACGCTTAGCTCAGAGGTGTGACTTCTGAAAAATCACAAGTGCTCCTTTTCTGAAGCACAAGGAGATACTGTTCTTTTAAAACTGTTTTAATTACCTGTGTAAATAACGTGAAATAAGAACCTATGAGAGCTCTTAGCAACTGGAAATATACAGCATTTTGAGAGCACAAACATATGAAAAAGAAAGGATAGACTTTGTCATCACTGTTATTGATCATTACCACGCACTGAAGACTTAGGACTTAACGTAAACGTAAGTACATGGAAAACTTCAAGAATACTAGAAAATACATCCAGAACTTCAACTACTACCAGTTGTCTTTCAGAAACAAAAGTATATTTTCACTGTGTTTGAAAATTACTGTCTGAAAATGTTCTCTACTTCAAAGCAGATGTTTTTCTGTTTTCAGGAAAAAAAATAACTATAGCACATTCAAAAAGGCCACCTATTGGCTCAAACAAGAATGTCATTTTTAATCTGAGTGCCATTTGAAAGACAGAACTTTTTCACCTTCTGTATAAGCAGCGCAAAGTTTTTTCCATTGACTTCAATTGAATCAGCACTTGATATTTCTTAACCATGTCCACTCTGAAATTTGCACTTAGTATTTGCACATAAATGAAAATAGGCCTTCTGTATTGGTATAAGTTACCAAAAAAAATCTGTAGCAAAGATATTTTTGTTCAGGGGGTTTAACTGTGGTTTTTTTCTGTATTCAGTTTTCTACATCATGTTTTTGCTTTGCTTTCTGATTAACCATCAACAAATAAAAATAGTATGAGAATCTGGCAAAATGCTCATCTCAGCTGATGACTGTTTTCTTACTTACAAGCAAAAACCAACCCCAACTAGTAAATACTGGTAAATAAAAGTAGTAACTACTAACTTTAAATTTGTGAGCACCCAAAATCATGGGTGTCACAGGAAAGTTCTGCTACTGAGGCATATTTTAAATATATCCATGGGAAGGAATCAGAGAAAGTGGAAATAGTTATAATTACAACATCCATTTAAACTTAAAAATGCTTTGTTTTATTGTTCAAAATAATGCTAAACTCAGGCATATGCTGGCACATTTAACATGGAAATTAGCTGTGTCTGATCGACATTTTAACAAGAGGGTCATTTGAGCAAAACCTATAGCTGCAGTAGTACCTAAGCGGTTTGCCACTCCTGATCGTGGAAAAAAGCAAAGATAGACTTGTTGAGACAATGGTCAAGTCAGGTCTGTGTATCACCATAAAAGAGAAATTATTCCTTACCTTTGGGGGAAATCTGAGCTACTTAACATGTGTGAAGATTTTTTAATTTATCAGGAGACAGTAAGACAAAAGATATCCTTTGAAGGAGAACAATCAAATTGTAATCTGTTGGTCTGGGTTGGGGTTTTTTTTTTCTTTTAAATCAAGGAGATTAAAGCTATGATCCAGGTTATTAGCTGACAACTACAAGAGCAATGTAAAGGCTACCATGGAGCTAGATCTAGCCCCCCAAGGAACAAATGGTAGCCCTTCTCCAAAAAGTATGCAATTTGGTGAGAGCTGGTCTCCAGCACCATGTGCTCAACCCCATGGAGCTTCCCAAACTTAGGACTGAACGCTCGAGTTTTGGTACCAGTATTCACGCTATGATCCCAGCACAATGATGGGAGACAAGGCCAATATGCGCATGGACAAAGTTCTCCAGAGGATTTGAGCCACACAGGCCTTATTTGCTGCGTTTTATTTGTAATCTGCATTTGCCATTACAGTATTTGCAAACAATTGTGGTTTTACTGTCAATACCCCTGTTTTACATCTTTTCCCTTCTCCCACTTATTTTACAGAAATGACCCACAGGAGCAAATGGTGGATCTAAGTGATCGTGGAGGGGAAACTTCAACTACCAAAAAGCATAAAGCAAAGAAACAATGAGAAAAGGAAAAATACCCCTCCGTCTTTGCATGGCATTTGTCACAAGAGTCGGTAAACACGTTGCAGGGAGAAATATGATGATGTCTCATGGAAATCTTTTAAAGTAATCTCTAACAACTGTATTCACTACCAGCACAGTCATTAACAGGTTGCCAGGAGAGAAAATAAAAGACTGTTTCCATAGAGTCTGCACTGAATGTTATTACTATTACATCAATGCCTAGAAATGATAATGGGTTGAGGGTCCTCCCCAGCCAGGCATTGCGAAAAACCATACTGAGAGGCTGTCACGAACCAGCAGAGAAAGGGAGGTTTTTTTAACTCTCATTTTTGTACATGGGAAGTTAAGGCATATCAAGTGCAGAGTCACCCTTGCCGTGGCCCCATGGATGCCTGTCCTTGTCCTCGGACCTGGTCCTTACCCGCTCTGAGCATCCTTTTTCCCACCAAGGAGGGCATGACGGTCCAAGGTGGAAGACAGGTAGTACCTGGGGAGTACCTCTGGGCCCCCAGGATCATGACCCAAACCCTTCTATCCCTAAACCCCTCCGCTCCGGCCATTGGCAGCCCAGAGCCTGCTCCCGGGACCTCTGATGGTGCTTGGTGGCTCCAGGGAGGCTCTAACTGAACATCTGCAGACCCATCCTTTGGGCACCTTCCCTTCCCACCACGCCAGGGCTGCCTTTGCTGTTTTCATCGCCATGGGGCTGGGAAAGCCCCACTCTGGTGCCTCTGCTCTCCAGGATACGTCCCTCCTCTCCCTCCCCCTGCTCTGCACCATACATAAATACATTTTCCTTTCTTTTTTTTTTTTTCTTTTGGTATTTTTTTTCCCCTCTCTTTCCCATTACCTCTTTAATGCAGAGCAGGGCTGCTGATTACAAAAGAGGCAGTTTGACTCGAGCAATAGGTCTTCTTCACTAATCCTCACTGTCATGGAAATTCCAGCTGCTACAAGAATAAGAGGCTCAATCCATATTTGCCAGCTCTAATATGAAATCTGTCAGGGCCCAAATTAATGAGTTCCAAATTCCTTACATCACGATAACAGGTTAAGACTGGTCAATTAATTACATAAATCCTTCCCGATTCATTGTGCGTTTTCAGGCGAGATTGTGTCTTACATAACGGGGTGACACAAGGCCTTTTGGCTCTTGTTCCGTGGAAAGGCCTCCATCTAAGCGCAGCCCGCCTGCCACGGAAGCTGGTAAATGTCACGCCTTGGCTTTGCGCTGGCCCCTAATCGCTTTTGTATTAAAAAAATAGAAAAAAATGGGAAAAAAAAAATTTAAATTGCGGAGCCCGGCGCTGCCGTGCCGTGAGTGGGGTGGCAGCGGGGGCTCCCCCGTGGGGAGGGAGGTGCAGCCCCCTCTCCTCGCCCCGGCTGAGCCCCATCCGCGGCGCGGGGGGCTCCTCCCTGTTTTGCGTGGCTGTGGAGCTGAGCGGCTGCGGAAGGAGCTCTGAGATGGAGGGGGGGAGGTGAAGGGATGGGGCGCAGTAAAACCGAGAAATAAAGGAAAAATAACTCCATAACCCCCGCGGAAAGCCGCGGACACGCGGGAGCCACCGCCACGCCACGCCCCGCGCCGCGCCCCGCCCGATTGCGCGCGTCTCCCTGCCCATAGCGCCCCCTGGCGGCGCGGCGCGGCCGGT
>JAAGAY010144019.1:0-19355 GCA_011801015.1 Ardeotis arabs | reverse complement strand
GAGGAGGGCCACAAAGATGATAAGAGGGATGGAGCACCTTTCCTGTGAGGACAGGCTGAGAGAGTTGGGGCTGTTCAGCCTGGAGAAGAGGAGGCTCCAGGGAGACCTGATAACGGTCTTCCACTACCTCAAGGGGGCCTACAAGAAAGATGGGGAGAGGCTGTTCAGTAGGGCCTGTTGTGACAGGACAAGGGGTAATGTTTTTAAAATAGAGGGAGGTAGATTTAGATTGGATATTAGGAAATAAATTTTTACAATGACGGTTGTAGAACACTGGAGCAGGTTACCCAGAGAGGTGGTGGAAGCCCCATCCCTGGAAACGTTCAAAGCCAGGCTGGATGAGGTTCTGAGCAACCTGATCTAGTCGGAGATGTCCCTGCTCCTTGCAGGGCGGTTGGACTAGATGACCTTTGAAGGTCCCTTCCAACTCTAACCATTCTATGATTCTATGAATCTGGAACACCCACAATCTAACACCAAAGTAAAACGGTAGATCTTGATTCAGAGCCATGACTCACAGACCCCGAGTATTCCAGGACACAGGCTCTGGAACGAGCATATTAAAATGCTTTTCCTTGGATTTTAGGCCCCTACGTGGGAAACCCTGGCACAGCTGGCTGCTACAGATACACTGACAGGCCCACTGATCTGCCATAAACTCACAAACTATGGAAACATCAAAATTGAAAAACTCAGAGCAGCTTGCATTGTGGAAGTTTCCCAGATATGAGGACAATCTTTCATTGCTGTCTCTTCATTTCCTCCTATGCTTTGGAGAGCCAAACGAGGAGTGAGGATTGTGGTCAGTCCATAAAAACTTGTCTCTGCTGCTCCTTCCCTCTCACACTAACGTTCCCCTACCCAGTGTGGGGTTCCCCCATGGCACGCAGTCTTTCACCAACTGCTCCAACACGAGTCCTTCTCATAGACTGCAGTTCTTCAAGAACAACTACACCGTAGGTACTCTCCATGGGGTGCAGTCCTCCAGGAAAAAACTGCTCCAGCAGGAGTCCCTCACAGGCCACAGCTCCTGCCACAAAAATTTGCTCCTGCATGTGCTCCCCTCCATGGGCCAATGCTCCTGCCAGAAGCCTGCTCTGGTGTTGGCTCTCCACAGGCTGCAACTTCCTTAAGGGCACATCTGACTGCCCTGATGTGGGGTCCTCCACGGGCTGCAGGTGGATCTCTGCTCCTCCGTGGACCTCCATGGGCTGCAGGGGGACAGCCTGCTCCACCATGGGCTGCACCATGGGTTGCAGGGGAATCTCTGCTCTGGTGCTTGGAGCACCTTCTCCCCCTCCTTCTTCACTGACCTTGGTGTCTGCAGAGTTTTGTCTCTCACATTTTCTCAGTCCTCTCTCTCACTGCTACTATGCAGTGTTTTTTACTCATTCTTACTTATGTTACCAC
This sequence comes from Ardeotis arabs, assembly GCA_011801015.1. Taxonomy (NCBI): domain Eukaryota; kingdom Metazoa; phylum Chordata; class Aves; order Otidiformes; family Otididae; genus Ardeotis; species Ardeotis arabs. The sequence continues at coordinate 17,945 of JAAGAY010144019.1, read as the reverse complement.
AGAGGCACCATGGTGTTGCTGATGGGCTCAGCTCTGGCTAGCGGCGGGTTCATTTTGGAGCCAGTTGAAAACTGGCTTTGTCCAACATGGGGGTGGTCCCATGCATCTTCTCACAAAGGCCACCCCCACAGTGCCCTCTCCAAACAAAACTTGTCCAGAGAAAGCGAATACACCTGATAAACTTCAGACAGCAACACATTTCAAAAATATATATGAGGAGTTACATTTCCTTGACACTATGATCGTATATGAAGGCTTTCATTTGAGGTATGCCTGCAATGCCTTCAGTGATACATGTCCTCACAGGTCACAGTCACATACTCTCTGTTTTGTTCAGCTGCTGAGACGTGCATTTGCAGCACTGATGTAAAAGTACTGAGTAAATATTCTCAAACTAAAGAACTCCTTCCAAGAGGAACAGCCTAGCCATACAGAGATGCAAGCTCTACAAGTGAGATGAAGCACATTTAACCTAAATAAGGACCTGCCTCCCAAGGTCAAATGATTTATCAACTTACATGTGTGAAAGCTCCAACACTTGAGAGGAGATTAAGCAATATTTCTAAAAGAGCTTGGAGATTAGAGTTTCCTGTTAAAATGTCGAATCATGTTTCTATTCATTTTGCACAGAACATGCCAGCAGTCTCTAGCTCCTCTGTGCCCCTTGACCCACCTCCTCCCGATCACTCCACTGACCTCCACCTCCTGGAAGAGGGCACAAGGCCAATCAGGGCTCTAGAATTACAAGACAAGTGATCTAAATTCACCTCCCATGTAGTTTTCAATTATCATGCACCCAAATCCAGTACAAATTTGATACAAATATGTTCTTCCTCTGGGTTGTGTTTGAGACTGCTGATTTCACAGCAAATGATGCTGTTGCATTCAGAAAAAAATCCCATCACTGATACCAAACTAATGAGGTACCTTCATGAATTAAATCACTGATATAAGATGATATATAGGATTATAAAAGAGAAAACAGTGTTACATAAAGTGGGTAGATGAAAAACATGACAGATGTATTAGGACCAGTTTACTACTATGTGAAGAATTGTCTCAAATAGAAAAGGCTATTTCTAAATACTGCTATCCAAAAAAAAAGGGAAAACAGAAACAAGGAGTTTCTTACAAATTACATGGTTAGATTTTTTGTGTCTAATGAAACAAGCACCTATCACAACTCTAATCATTTTCTGTTCATAGACCCTGCACCCTCTAAATCATCATCTACTTTTGATCACAAACTTCTTCAAGGAATAGAATTATCTTCCCCTGCCTTCAGGATGCATGCATCACACTTTGGGTAGCATCACGCCTAACGCATTACAACTGGAAATAGTATCACATCATTACTTCAACTAAAATCAGTTTATTGTTCTACAATTTAATATAGTATTAATCATGGAGGTGAAAGAAAAAAAAAGAGAATAAATTAAGATCTTTCCAGTTTAAAAAAAAAAACAATCCACAAACATTACTCTCTTAAACATTTGTTCCTCTCAAATGTTTATCCTCCTATGATGTAACTGCATAATGAGGAGTCTGGTATGTTGGGCACTGAACCTGTGAAACTAAATTCATATTCTGGAGCAAATCACTTCACATTCCCAACTGCCTGGTCTATTTTGGACTATAAGCACTTGCCTGGAAGGCCAGTCTCCTATTAGATGTCTATAAAAAGTTTAGCACAATGGTCCAACTGTCTCAGCTGTGCATTTTGAATGCTACCTCAGTGTGCATAAATATTACACCTAATAGACCTTTATATTGCAATTCTACAGTAAATGCCGGAACCCCAACAACACATAAGCACTTGTCCTAAAGGTCAGTGTGTTTAGTTGCATGTACAAAATTAATCATGTAGTGTGTGCAGGAGTATTTATCTGGACATCAACAGACGGATCCTTCAGACTTGAGGTACAGAAAATTCACGAGTGTCTTTTACATTTAACCCACAGCAATGGGTTACTTCTAGTACTCTATAAGTAACTTGCCAGCTCATTTAAAAATACTCTCGTGGGAACAATGATATCTTCGTTTAATGTGCTAGATCAAATGGTATTTTGGGAAATGCAGTTCTGTTTGTGCAGCCGCAGATATGAGAACATACTGCAAAGCAAGATATAAACTTGTTACATTTTTTAAATTAATAATTAAGTTTCCAGAAATAATTTTTGTGAATTATCTCTAAAATACTTTTTCTGCTCAAAGTAAATTCCTGAAACAATAGCAGAAAGTGATAGTGCATTTCTTGCCTATGAAATGGAAAATGGAATTGATTTAGCTTAATTAACATGCACAGTATTTTCTTCTTTTAAAATCAATTTTAACATTGCAATATAGTATTTTGTGCATGGTATCTTATACCAGATCACTAAGTTACAGAATATTAACTTTAGAAGATGACCCTGAGAGATGCCCAAAATAACAGAAAAGAAAGGGCCATAGAGGTCAGACAAGACTGACTTGTAGATCCAACAGCTGAACTCTTCTCCATGCTTCATATGGAGCAAGTTTTGCCCTTCACAAATTAATACAATAATTAGTTTCCTCCAAGCTAATCCCAAAAGCATTTGTGAAAGGAACGTGTGTGTCTGTGTATGTGTAAGTGCAACGCAAGGCGAGAGGACAGTCTCACCTGATTCTTACCACCTGGAAGTTAGGTTTTTAAACTCTTCTTTTTTTTTTTTTTTGCCTGTCTCTAAAATAGAAAAAGGTATATTCAGAAGACAGATCATCCCAGCTTAAGATGGGTGACAAATTAAGTGTACTGATTCATCCGCTAGAGGTATCTGTCTCTTTTGGCTGTAAAAGGAGACTATGCAGCTATGGAAGACCTGGTACCTACATTTAGACAGGTACATTTAAAATGTGTTAAAAGAATCTCACTTTAGGAAATGTACCTCTGATTTTCTCCCCTGTCCATCCCTAAATTCCATGTAATTTGGAGCTGCCCTTCTCTGAGGCCCTTCCCATACAATGGGTGCAGATTCGTCCCAGCCAGGGGTTGCAGGTATTTCTCAGATACAGACCATGTATCTACCTGCATTTTCCTGAAAAGTGCTGACAACTCTCATTTCTTGATGGAGAACACAAAGTAGATTGGTCTTTCATAAATTTCTATGAGGAAAACTGCTTTAATCTTTAAGTACTTTCCATCTGAAAACTTCTGCCCTACTAAAGTATTTTACTTTCATTAATATATAATTCCAAATAATTTAAATCCAATGGAACATTTTTACACAACAAGAAAACATTTTCCACTGGGTTTATTTATAAATTTTCTCTTTCCACTGTGCCTTGCTTAATCTCTTTGATAGAACTCCCCTCATGAATTTCACATTTGCTGAATGCTAACAAATCTTTTCTCATTTTTAAAAGTACTTTACAGCTCTCTCCGCAATAAATTAACCAGTCTTTGTGCCTTTGTCCTCCAGTCCTGTGCACTCCATGCATCTGGTATTTATAGCCGTCTGGCAGTGCACGTACACGTGCATTTCCTGAACTCTGACAAAACTTTCTCTTTGAGTGCTCTCCCATAGAGAATCCCACATGCAGAATTTACCTTCATAGTCATATGAATGAGAATCCACATTGGTAATGTTATTTTTTGGTTATTTTTAAAAATTGATAAAAATATTAGCACCACGTGAGACTGCTAAGCTTTTCAAAACCACAGAAGTTTTTTTAAAAAAGTTAAACATTAAGGTTTTAGTAGAAAGTTCCCATGAAACTGACAGGTTTTCTCAAGGACAAAGGCCTACGGTTATCTTCCCCCCCCCTGCTTCAGGACAGAAGCTTAGAGAGGCATAAAAGATTAAAAGATTGCACAAAAATTAGACTGGACTACAGTAAAAAAAATGGTATATGGAATTAATGGTAAAACTCCCGGTTGCTTAAATGACATTAACATTTCAACTCAGATGCTCATGTGGTGGTTAGAGATCTTACAAAATCATATCACCTCTTTAGTTTGCCAGATGAGGGAAAGCTCATCCTCATTAGATGAATATCTAGAGAAATCATGTTTTATAACTTATCTGCATTGCCTGTGTGATTAAACATTTTTTGCTTCTGTGATTAAACGTTTTTTTCTGTTCTTGGACTGATTCATTTCCTTATAAGACACATCATTTCTTTCAGTTCAAATTTTAACTTCATCCAAATATTCCTTTGCAGAGAAAACAAATTTCTTTGTAGCTTGTTTTTCCCCCCAAAATGTAAGATTTTATAAAACCTGCCCCCATATCGCTTTTTAATGAAACAACAAAGGGCAGTCTGAATTTTGTTTTAAGAAGTAATCCTTTGATGGCTCAACTCCCTACAATATTAGCTTTCTTTTTTTCTTGTTATCTTAAAAGAGAGATAACAGGTACATTTAAACAGACATTTTACTTTCCAGAAGAAAAATCACTGATAAAAAATCAGTACAGTTTTAAATGGGAGGGTGTCTTAGAAAATGTGCAGTTGATTACATAAAAATAGGCTCTTATACATAGCTATGCAATCACAGATTTTTCTTATGCAAACGAAGAACTATTTGTAGTTTTTGGAAAAAAAATAGCAACAATATTTTTTTCCTTCATTCTGGAGAAATGTATGTTAATTCTGCAGTACTCCTGCCAGCAAAATTGTCATTGATGGGAGTTAACTGAATTTCACAAGCGATATGAGAGGTGGAGCCACACAATCTGGCTCCTGACCTAAATTGTTTTGATGGATGCATTATCATCATTCATACTTTGAATCACTGGTGCTTCTTTACATCAAACATTGTGTTCTAATTTAACTGAACTGAAACAAAACATGAACTTTGATGAAATTTGAGGAAGTAAAGCATTTTTTAAAGGGTCAGGGAAGTTTGGTACCAAACTTCCATGTGACTTCAAAAGGGGACTAACTGCTCCCTCTGACTTAGGAAATGTCTCCCTAGATCTCTGAAACATCTTAAGAAAGGAAAGAAAGGAAGGCAGGAAATCATGAAAGATGTGACTAACTTGGTCCTGCATGAAGATGGTGTTTAGGAGGTTGTCATTCAAACTTGAATGGAGACAGGTTTTTTTGTTTGGTTTGTAGATTTATTTTTACAATTAAAGCCTGTCCTGAGGGGAGTGATGCCATCTGATCCATCACTGAAACTCTATTTTCCTTTCATTGGTGAGGCTGTCTCCCAGTTTCTTATTCTTCCACCTTAATATTCCAGCCAACATGGGTTGTCCACTGAAGTGCAATGCTCTCTGTCCAGTCCAGCCTTTTGAATGTTGGCAGGGATGAGGCTAGGATTTTTGCTATTTTCTTCCTTCAGTAACGGACTTTGCACCATCAAAAGTCCCCTCACTAGCAACTTAAATCATTGCTTACTTTGATTTATGCTATTGCACAAGGATATAATCTTAGATAATTCTTACTTTGCTATTTACCATTTAGAATGAATGAAGCCATCAATTCCTTTTGGCCTCAGTAAGATCCACAGACATTCACCACATGATGTTGATTAAATAACACTAAATAAAACATTGCTTTCTTGGCCATTCTTAGATCTAAGGATCTTTTAAAGAGCGAGAAACCATGGTTTCTAATTTCTGAAAACAATGTTAAGAAAATAAATGTGATAAATCCCATCTGGTTTTCCCAATTTCCCATGGATTAATAAAAGTTATTATCTAATTACACACACTCTAACTTGAAAAAAAAACTTTTCAGTCATTTTTTTTGCTCAGAGTTGAGACTTCCATAGCAAGAGATTCTGAATATTTTTGATAAAATCCATTTTTTTCTCCTTCCCTTTGATGGTATGAAGCAGAATTTGAAACTAGTATTACTGTCAGATAAATCGAACACAGTATCACATCACGAGATTATACACAACTTGGTCAGAAAGAAAAAACTCCTCACAAGATCTAGAAACAACATTCTGCTGCTGCTTCCTGCAGTCTGTGACTTTATCAACAGGACAGCCGTTGCTGACAAAGTGCACAGGGCTCTGCTGAATCTGTTCCCCAAGCAGGGGCTATCTCCTAAGCTATCATAGAATGGTTTGGGTTGGAAGGGACCTTTAAAGGTCATTTAGTCCAACCAATCCGCAATGAACAGGACACTTTCAACCAGATCAGGTTGCTCAGAGCCCCATTCAACCTGACCTCGAACATCTCCAGGGATGAAGCATCTACCACCTCTCTAGGAAACCAATTCCAGTGCCTCACCACCATCACAGTAAAGAATGCCTTCCTTATATCTAATCTAAATCTACCCTCTTTCAGTTTAAAGCCGTTACCACTTCTCCTGTCACTACATGCCCTTGTCAAAGGTTTCTCCCCGTCTTTCTTGTAGGCCCCCTTTAGGTACTGGACGACCACTATAAGGTCTCCCCAGAGCCTTCTCTTCTCCAGGCTGAACAGCCCCAACTCTCTCAGCCTGTCTTCGTAGAGGAGGTGCTCCATCCCTCTACTCATCTTCATTGCTCTTCTCTGGACTCACTCCAACAGGTCCATGTCCTTCTCATGCTGGGGGCTCCAGAGCTGTACACAGTACTCCAGGTGAGGTCTCACCAGAGCAGAGGGGCAAAATGACCTCCCTTGACTTGCTGGCCACGCTCCTCTTGATGCAGCCGAGGATGCAGTTGGCCCTCTGGGCTGCAAGGGTGCACTGTCGGCTCATGTTGAGCTTCTCATTCACCAGTACCCCCAAGTCTTCCTCGGCAAGGCTGCACTCAATCCCTTCATCCCCCAGCCTGTATTGATACCAGGGGTTGTCCCAGATGAGGTACATGACCTTGCACCTGGTCTTACTGAACCTCATGAGTTTCACACAGGCCCACTTCTTGAGCTTGTCCAGATCCCTCTGGATGGCATCCTGTCCCTCAAGTATTGATCACACCACACAGCTTGGTATCATCTGCAAACTTGCTGAGGGTGCACTCGATCCCACTGTCTATGTCATTGATGAAGATGTTAAACAGTACTGGTCCCAATATGGACCCTTGAGGAATACCACTTGTCACCGACCTCTATCTAGACATTGAGTCATTAACCACTACCCTCTGGATGTGACTATCCAACCAATTCCTCATCCACCAAACAGTCCACCCATCAAATGCATATCTCTCCAATTTAGAGAGAAGAATGTTGTGGGGGACCATGTTAAAAGCCTTACAGAAGTCCAGGTAGACAACATCTGTAGCTCTTCCCTTGTCTACTGCTGCTGTCACTCCATCATAGAAGGCCACTAGGTTGGTCAGGCAAGACTTGCCCTTGGTGAAGCCCTCATTTCAAGGACCAAGATATATGAAGTGCCATTCTGTCTATTAGTCTTCTCACATTTGAGAACCTTTGTTTTATTTATAGGGGATAAGAGACTTCCGTGCTTCAACAATTTTTCTTCTGTGTTATAGTGCAAGTGTGTTCTGAGGAGTAAATAAATTTTCAAAATACTGTGAAATTTACCTTGTCATGTACATCCAAAATGTACTTCTTGGTTGTTTCTGTTGTTTCTTCTTACACATCACCATCGGTAATGATACCTTTCCCAGAACACTTAGGTGCCTCTGATAGCCTAGAATTATCCCATAAATTATGTGATCTTATTGTTTTTACTATTTTTCCTAGCCTTGATCTAATGAACTGGCAAATGGCACCTGGAGAGATACATACAGTCTAAGTGAAAGGCAAGGAATTGGTAAATTTTTACTCTAACTCCCAATTTCCACTAGCTATAGATACATCACTCATCTTTTCTGAGTTTCCTAATCTGAAAACCAAAGATTCTAACATTTAAGTTCTTCACATAGTTGGAGTAATGAATACAATCTTTCCAAAGAATCACTAAGATGAATGTAGATGCCCTTATTATCCATCACTTGCCTGCTCAGCAATAATTCTCTGAGATTTCTTTCATCTTTCTCTACTTCATACTTCAGCCCCCCCTCAAACACCCTAGGCATTATTACTCTTAACTTCACAAAAAAAATCTCCATACCAAGAGATTTTCTCTCCTGCTCTTCCCAGAAATTTGGGTCTTAGCCTGTTTGAGTGACTATGTATATCTGGGAAGTACGGTTACTTAAGACATTTCACATCGATGTCTTAAATAGATTGTGTTTTCTTTACTCGTACTTGTTCCTTTATGTTGCCTTGTTGTTTTGATCATCTCTCTGTACTGAAATTTTTTCAGCATCTTGTAGCTTGCCTGTTTTCCTCAGATAATGCTGTGATCATAGCTAAGGGATTTTTCAGATGCAGATTCTGCTTGCTATGGACATGTCATGTCAAAATGACATTAGGGAATTACTGTCTGTGGAGGGCCAAAAGTCCAAAGCTTAAAAAATTCTGAGCTATCTCTTTTCTTCCCTTCCTTCCCGACCTTCTTTTTTCCCCTGTGTGCCTGGCAGTTTCTTCTCTATTCATGTTAAGAGAGCTTCTTATGAGCCTCCCACAATTATGCCAATGGGAACTGACCACAATACAGTTGGGTGGCTTTAAAATCAAATGCTTGGCATGGATTACCGGAAAAGCATCTTCTGCTGTCTTCCCTTTTATGTCACCAAGCTGTTTCTTTCTCTTTTCAAAGCTGCTTCTTTCTCTTAAAAACGAACCTTTCCACTTTTTTTTTTAATGTAAAAAAAGCATTTCTAAATAGCTGTAGTTCTCACTAATTAAAATATTGAGAAAAAGGAATTGCCTTTCAAAAATTAAAATATAAATGAACCATTGACCCAAGGTTATTTAAAGTGAAAGCCATTCACCTTCTAAATGGAAGACCAGCCTCATCAGATCTGAGTGCAAGACGGATTCTGGCCGCGCCCCTGACTTTAAGCTGCTTGATACGAAAGGCAAGTTTCAGTGCCAAATGTCATGAACGGAGCATACTTTCTGAATAATTCTTTTCCGCTAAAACAAGACTTAAGAAGAAGTTTAATACATGTATAAATACATCTGTGTATACATCATAAGAATGTGTATGCATGTTTTCTGTGTCTGTGGATCAGAAATTACGTTCTTCTAATGCAAACTGTACAGCTGTTCATTTTAAACACATATAAATCTCTACTGTAAAATGGAATAGATGTGAGCTTAGATGCCTTTAAAAGAAACAGGCAGATAAGCCAAATAAAAGTACCTAACTTTGTAACTGTGGCTGACATATTTGTCTTACTTACACACTTCTCCATGTTTAGTTTAACAGGGAGAGTTTATTCCATTTCAGTTCTGGGCAGGAGATACTTACGGAAATGAATGTGCTGTTGTCTGAGAGCCTAACAGTTGATAAGAGGAAAACATTTACGTAGTCTCATAAAGCATAGTTACCAATCACAAACATTGCTTCACATGAAATAATTACACTGCAAGGTCTCTTACAGATGAACTACTGTTTTGTAACTCTGTATTTGTACAACATCTAACAAAATGGTGTCTTTATCTGAAACTAGAGCTCCTCATGGCTACCAGACTAAAAACAGCCTGTAGAATGCAGGTAAAAGTTCTGAATGCTTGGCATGACCTATCTCCCCTTGACTCCAGTAACCATTCTGAAACACAACACAACCTTTCAATACGCAGAAAAGGCTTAGTATATCTCATATTCTCCTCCAAGAGCAAAATTTCTAACTTGCATTAAAATCAACTGATGTAACTAAATTGTATTATTACATTGTTGACTACAGTAATGCCAGAATCTTTCTTACAATCATTATTCTCTTTCACGGTATTTCCAAATACACAAAAAGATGGCAGTACAACCTACTGGCTTAAAACCATAAACGCAAAGAAATCCAACCGCATCTCAAAAACTATCTGCCCCTTGTTCTCCTTAGGCATACTGTGATGCAGATATTCGGGTTCTCTTCCTGTGCTTGGCACAATAATGAAAAATGCTGTCTCCATCTCTCTTCCTATGATATTGTCAGATTGTGAGTTTAAAAATGAGAACAATAATCTGTAAAGCATAACAAAAAGATGGCAAAATGTATTCAGAACCACTTAAGTGAGAGGGCATTGCTGGTCAAAGCCTAAAACAGCTGTTAATATTCAGTTTTACACATCACTTCACATCTTTGTATATGTGATGATTTTTCTTAATTTCTCAAAAAAATTACCTTCTGAAGGTAGAGATCATTATTTCTGTGCTTGGAAACTGTCTAACCAAAAAAAACCCAGGACACAATAATAGAAATACGTTTTTCAGTTATCTTTGTTTCTTCCTGAGTTTTCAGCTAAATCTGTTTTCTCTATGCCAGGTTTTCAGGCACGACCTTAAACAAGTATTTTCACAACTTCACTGATTTAAAATAGGAGCACAAGCCCTCTCATTTCGTTTTCTCCTATATTTGGCAGGAATGGGGCATCATCCATAGGGCATTTTGAGATGCACTATCTATAATTGGAATTTCTACAGAGCTGGGAAATGTGCTGGTGATGGTTTTAGAAAAGAAGACAGATAAGAAGGGAGCTTAGATTGGTTGGCTGGCACCCTGTTATCTCTGTGAATGGACCAAAGGCGGGTGTAGTATGGGGTCTGGGGGAAAAGGAGGCAGATTGTCAAATAGAATTTGCCATTACAAAATATTTTTCTTTATCACGGTTATCATAGGAGATTCAAAGTAGCTGCCACCTTATGTAAACTTCTTTTGCTGTTCAAATACTAGCCTTCTCAAATGAAATCTTTGTTTTTAATTTTATTTTTGGACTATAGGGCTACCAAAGCAGAATCCTTCACTTCACTGAACTGTTGGATCAACAAACTGAGTAATATACTCCATCTTCTTTTATATATCAATCTTAGTCTGCAAAAAATTAAAGTCTGTAAATTAATAAAACATTTAATAGCTCGATGTAAATAATGCAAGAACATGTCTTTGTTAATGTACTTAAATTAATTTGATGTAAAGATTGCTTTACAAATAACAAAATATTGGATATATCACCCCAGGCATTACGTAAGGCTAGTAGCTTATATGCTGGCATTTGCAGGAATAAGCAAAATTAGTTCAGCACAGTTCACAGCTGTGATCACTGGAGTAAAGCTCAGGGTCTAGGGGCCTCTAGCTCTGATATTCTACTAAAAAGGCAGCTGTACTTTACTACTGGTCCACTGGGCCTGATGTTAATAATTTTTAAATGGCCTGTTAGTTACAGCAGTGGCCTCAAGCCACCTCTTATTTCAAATCCTATTAACGTCTGTGTATCTTTAAACTACTTTATTGTCTTAATTAGCATATATTCATTCATAATTCCCACATAGTCTGTTGCTATATACAAAAAAGAAAAATGACAAAAAATCATTAACAGTGGCTGAAGAGTTGGTGGATGAAATGTGACTGTGGTAATGTGCACCCAAATCAAATCAATCACGTGAAACACTGAAGTACGTAAGTGCTTCTGTACGCGTTGCTTTTTTTTTCAGTGCTCTGCAGCATCAAACTGTCTTAGGATACTGGATTGGTATAATGTTCAAGGCCAGGTTGGATGGGGCTATGAGCAACCTGATCTGCTTGGAGATGTCCCTGCTCCTTGCAGACGGGTTGGACTAGATGACCTTTAAAGGTTCCTTCCAACCCAAACCATTCTATAATTCTACAGGCATACTGGAGAAAGGCAGATCACCGTAGGCAGAGGTTTTAAGAAAACTATGTTGAATATTTTCTTTTTAGTTATAAAATTAGATTAAAAAATATTAAAAACATTTTTCCACAGTTAATGATTCCAATAAGACCTACTCAAAATAGCTGTTATAAATCAAGTTTTTCCTTTCTCTCTGACACTATCTTGCTTACTCTATGTGCTGTTTCAGGAAAAAATTCATTAATAGAAATGGAAATTTTTCCTGAATAAGGATTGCGATACATTTTAAAGCACATTTACTAGCATATTTAATAAAAATACCTCTGCCATTAAAAGCTATTATCTTCTAGTAGCCCAAAGCTACCACAATATGTATTTTTTAAAAAAAATCACATTGTATTTGTCTTGAAAATGTTTTACAATCTTTTAATTTCTAACATACAGAAAACTCATTAGTCATTAGGTACTACAATGATTTTATTATACAAATATGCAATTATTGGCCAAAATCAACTTCTGTAAATAATCATTCTTCAACTCTAGAAAATGCTGATCATGCTGTGTAAAGGCTTTTTCAATTGACCAAAGGTTTAAATTAAGTGTTAACATATTACACCTAAACTCGGTCAGGAACAATGTACAGAATAAAGCGTTTTTCTCTCCTACACAGCTATGCAGAATGAAACTGACTACACTTAGCCTGATGAATTTGTTTTGTTTATGGGTACCCAAAGGTACATAGGTGCTTCTAAAGCAACAAAATCAAATATTTTTCACAGCTTGATTTGAAGTGGAAGAGTTGCTGTGAAAAAGAAATAATGCACAGAAGCACAGAAAACTTGTCTTTTTAAAACCTGACATTCTCTACAGTCTCTTTCTTAGCCTATTTTTGTAGCATTTCTGCAACACTTATACTTCTATACCTACACAGCTCAGAAAAGAAAGAGATGCACCAACTGCTCCTTTGCCAGGGATTAAACACAATCTAGGTAAGGTCATTTTGCTTCCTTCCAGGTATTACTAGGTCTAATGTGTGTCTCACTGAAATTATACTGAGTAGCTACAAAAAATCCAGTCCTATTAATGTACTTCTTGTATTGTCTTGATTTTCAACGTCCGGATCATCTACTTCACATTCATGCTTTGCTGCATAGTTCTTCCTCTATGTACAACGCTATCAAGAGACAGTTTAAACAAACTAGCTGCTTAATTTGCTTGTCTCATTTCCTCTAGACTGAGGAAAAGAGGGATGGCCTTCCAGCTGGTGGCCTGTAAGGACAGGGAAGACTGCACTGGAGGCTTAAAGGAATCTCCTCCAGAATCACACTCCTTGTCATAATGCTCTGATCTGAGTGCTGAAAATCTCAGCACAACCCCACAGGATTTCCTTACCATGCTACTTTTTATCCCTGAGTTTAATTGAGATAAAAATTCAGAAAAAGCAAACAGAAATTTCAAGCTACCTGGCTGGAAGGTAGGAACAGGGTTACAGGATGATTCAGGCTGGGGCGGGGACACCTCAGGAGGTCTTTGGTCCAACCTCCTGCTCACAGCAGAGTCAGCTCTGCGAACAGACCAGGCAGCTCAGGGCCTCACCTGGTCAATGTTGAAAATCTCCAAGCACAGAGACAGCACAACATCTCTGGGCCACTGCCTGACTGTCCTCATGGGGGCAATTTTTTTTAATATCCAGTCTGAATTCCTCTTCTTTCAGTTTATTTTCATTGTCTCTCATTTTCCCACCCTGCCTCACTTCAGTGAGCCCAGCTCCATCTCCCGGATTACCTCCCTACAGGCACTGGGGGCTGCTGTTAGGTCCCCCTGAAGCCATCTCTGCTCCAGGCTGAACAAGCCCAGCTCCCTCAGCCTCTCCTCACATGGCCAGTGCTCAAGGTGGGTAATAACTTCCTGTGATCTACTGGCTCCGCTCATGTTCACACAGCTCAGGATACTGTTGGCAACTAATCAAATATTGGTTAATAAGCCCTCCTCCAGATATTAACTACAAGACATCACAATTTTCATTGCCCATTGCAAGTAGTAATTAACTACGATGAACAAAGTCAGCATAGCTATCAGAAAAAAAAAAAAAAACAACACTTAAAAACCTACACTATCAACAGTAATGTCAATGAACACAAATGTACACATATTTCCAAAAATATGGGCTTTAAAGTACATCATAATTACCCTTGATAATCATATTCTTCTATATCATGCCAAATTTGGACCAAGAGTAAGACAACTGCAGAAAAAAACTGAAAGTCACGCCTGCTTATGCATGGATGAGCCTATGACATAACGTCATTACCACAATGAGGAACATGCTTTATTCCCAATCACTTACTAAAACCAGAAATACTGACTGATCATTTATTATTGATTGAGTGCACTATGAGGTGTCACAAAAACACAACTCTGATTGATTAAATAATTGCATTTCCATAAAAGCTGAGGGACTGAGGGACAATATCCCGCTCCTGTGTGGAGTCACCTTGCTTCAAAGTCAGTGGGAATTGCTGGTGTGTGCACAAGGGCAAAATCTAGCCTGAAGTCATCCCCTAGCATCAGAAAATAAAACAACATGTATCAATGAGTATTTTAAACAACACAATTTGATTATTTGACACTGTACACAGCCTAAGGCCTAAGTCTAGCCATGTCAGAATAGGGCGAAGGGCTTGCTCTAGAGGCTGTATGTCATCCTGTCGTACTATCGTCCATTTGCTGTCACACCTCCAAATCACCTCAAGAAAGTAAATGGTGAAACAGAGCTGTACCAGAATACTTGTGGTAATCAGTTCCTGCACAGGCGTAGCAGATGCCTTCATCAACAAAATTAGGAGGCTATGTAGACATAGGGCTCACTTCTACATGCAATCTATGTACTGAAGTTAATTGGGTGATTGTTAAAAAATAGATGCAAGTCTTTGAAATATACTTCAATTTAGCTTTTAAAGACTATCACACAGATGTATATCAGATTTAAGAGAAGTTTAGATTCACTAACAGAAGAAATGGAGTGCTGAATTTTTTTTTCAACTCTGAAATTAATATTTCCATGAAGGATAAGACACCATCAGCACAGAGCGCTTCATCATGAGGTATGTGATGGACAGGAATGCTTTTCCTTAGAAATAAAGAAATGAACTAACTGTTACTGAGGAAAACACCAGCACTTTACACTCATCCTGATGGTTAAGTTTTGTCTGAATCTGGGTGTTTAGCACTGAGCACAGTGCTTCAACTTACACCCATCTGGCTGGGTGAAGCAAGGCTATTGCTGCCTTTGATTATAAAAGCTCCTCTGCAAAAAGCTAGAAAAGTGCAAGTCATTTTTTTTTCTTTGCAATAGCCCTGCAGTAAAGAAACAGTAAATAATTTGTACAAAACATGTAAGTTCGCTTTTAGTGTAATTCCAATCTTCTGCAAAATGCTGAGCAATCAGGAAATCAAGCAGTTAGTGAGATATGCCTAAAGCAGTCTCTGATACTGAGGGCACTCTCTTATCCAGAATCCTGCTAATTTTTCTCGTTGTGCTATTTCATGTACTGCATCACACAGACAAAGACAACATATCTCTCTTTTTCTGAGACTGCCGTCCTTAAATTACATTTACTATATCATGTACATTTTTTAGACATATAACAGGGACAAAACATAAAATGATACAGCACACAAATAACAAGCTAAAAAGTAGTTACACATGTATATATATACATTCAATTCATATATACATCTGCTATAATCACTTGTGCTCTGCATATTTAACACGAGAAAAAAAGTTATTAGAAATTGTGATGTTTGTCTGAGTTGGATTTTCTAACCAACATGAAGTTTTTTTGATTGCACAGTTGATTACTTACTGACTGTATTTTCTGTAATTTTGGTTTGTTCATCTCATGAGCTTCCACATGTCAAAAAACAAGGACTACTAAATAATGTCAAAACAATAAAAGCATCTAATGAAAACTAATGGTTCTAATTTCAATAAAAGAGGCACAAGGGTAATGTCACAGTGTACAGTGTGATCAAAAAAGCCATCTGACATCTCCTAAATAGGAGTATTATCAGGAAAACATAATTTCTATAAAATTAGAAGTCTCTGCCAACCACTTCAACTACCAGAAAACTTCCACCTTTTCATCAGTAAAATCAAACCAGATTTTTACTTTTCAAATAAAATAAAAATTTTATTTTAAACTGACTCATAAAATTTTGTTTCAGAACTGTCCATCTCTAGTCATTTCCTTCTCCAGTCAATTTTTCGTTCTCACTTGGCATAGAGCTCTCAGGCTGTCCAGAGATGGACTCAGTAAAGATCTAGTAGCACCATTTATATTGTTAAGCTTTCGTCAGACCAAGAAAGTCTAACTAGCTCCCTCCAAAAATTCAGTTTCAGAGTCTAAATATTCCCATTTTCAATCTCAGATTTTCCTATTGACAGAAGATTCCAATAATTAAATGATCAGTGGCTGTGAAAGAGGAAAAGGTTGAAATCACCAGAATATAGGATAACTCATGTAGTAATGAGAAACATTTATAATATTCAACCAGGACTACAGTGCCAGAGTCTAGGAAAGACAATTTATGCTGTTAAACCATTTGTAATGGTTATTAAAGTGCAAGAAGAGGAAATGTTAATGTATCATATATAATAATAAATAAAATATTGTAATATATCATATATATAATAAATGTTACATATATATTTGCAAAAAAACTGTAAGATTCATCTAAAAGAAGTACAAAATGTGAAGTAGGTAGTATAGTTATACCAGTGTACAACCAAATGTCTGAGGCTGAAGAAAGCAATGTTGCCCACGGAAAACAAAAAAAGAAGCCTAAGAAGAAAATTAAGTTTACTCCCAAAGGCAATGGACAAGTGTAGCAAGAAGAAAACTGGAATTAGTAATGCTGTCCAAAAGAGTAAAAGAGGCTCAAATGGGGTTTGGGCAAGGACTCGAGAATCAACCAGCACATGAGAAGAGGAAGAAGTGAATGGGCCTAGTGACACAGACTAGCACTTTTATACTTAACAACAGCTATGTGAAGCTCTAACGGTCCACCAAAAGGCAGAGTAATTCTGATAAATACAGAGCAGTAAACCTGATTTAAGAGTTGATGGGGAGGGGGAGGAATATGAAGGGAACAAGCAGGGGGGAAAGAGAAACTTGAGCAACAAGCAGCAGGAGTTTAGGAATCAAGTAACATAATTTGAAAAATACCAACTTTATTTATGTAAAGAGAGAGTGAGCTTTCATACACACACTGATACATCCACATAGGAAAAAGCTTTACTCCAGAACTGATGGAAAACAGAGTGGAGAAAATGTACCTGTGGATGGGAAGAAAAACATTCCCTTGGATGTTTTCACTGAACTGTGTCTCTCTGTCTCTCTGTATAGGGGTGTCAGGGCCCAGGCGCTGGCAGAGGGGGCTGCAGGGGGGGGCTGTGAGGAGAGAACGGGACATCCCCATGCCAGACACAGCCGGTTCCAGCTGGGTCCAGCGGCCCCACTGCAGGGCACAGCCAAGCCCCTCAGCCAAGATGGCGGCTGCACCGCCCAGGGCAGTGATAAAGGAGAGGACACAAGAGGGAAGGAGTGACATTGAGTCTTGGAAAACGTGCTTAATTAACTTTCCCCAAGTCAAGTCCGGTTTGGCCATCATAGTAATTGGTAAGGGATCTCCCTCTCCCTATCCTGACCCAAAACATTTAAACTCTGTTTCCTCCTGCTGTCCTGTTGCAGGGAGGGAGTGAGAGAGCGACTGGTGGGCGTTTGGCCTTCAACCAAGGTCAACCCACCACACTCTTTATGAGATTCTTTTTTATAAATTTTTAATTTAATTTAATTCTGAGGCAGAAGCTCTCCTGCCTCAGATATACTGAACTGCAAACTAAGCACAGGTAGTTCTGTGAGGTGGGGAAAAAACAACATCGACGTGAAAATACACCAGAAGATCCAATCTGTATGAATCCATCCCACAACACCAAGGTTGAAAACCTCCTAATATACCATGAGAGTTATTCTCTGCACTGTAAAAAACTCAGATTTGTAAGGACAATTAAACTGAGTTATTTCAGTAGATGTAGAATTCACCAAGACAAAATTAGTTGATGTTTGAGAGAAAAAAGGCACACCTTTAAGTCACTTCTACAAGAAACAGAATTCTGAGAGGAAATCCATCTAATCCCCAATATACACAATTTTCTACATTAGTAAAGCTCACAGCAAGAGCAATTAATGCTCTGCTACCCTCAAGAAGGCCAAATACTGTCTACAGCTGAATATTGCCTTCTTCCACCAACAGAAATTTGCATCAGCCATCTAAGAGGTGAGCTACTGGTAACCCAGCCAATGCCACATATATCTAAAAGTAAGT
>JAAGAY010144018.1:4553-19339 GCA_011801015.1 Ardeotis arabs | reverse complement strand
CCCCCTGTAGCCCATGGAGGTCCATGGAGGAGCAGAGATCCACCTGGAGCCCATGAAGGACCCCACACCAGGGCAGGTGGATGCCTGAAGGAGGCTGTGGCCTGTGGAGGGCCCGCTGGGGCAGCCGTTCTGGAGAGACTGCACCCCGTGGAAGAGATGACCCATGCCAGAGCAGTTTCATGAAGGACTGTGGCCCATGGGAGGGATCCCACGAAGGAGCAGGGGAGGAATGTGAGGAGTTCTTCCCCCTACTATGAAGCAGCGGCGTAAAACAATGCATGATGAACTGACCACAACCCCCATTCCCTCTTCCCCCTGTGCCGCTTGGTGGGGGGAAGTAGTAGTGATAATGTTAAGCTCAGGAAGAGGGAGGGGTGGGGGAAGGTTATCTTGTTTCTCTGTCTCTTTCTCCTGCTAGTTTTAGAAATAAATGAGTATTTTTCCCCAAGTCGAGTCTGTTTTGCCCGTAACGGTAACTTTAAGGATTTACTCCTTGTCCTTATCTCAAACCTTGAGCCTTTTTTCTTATATTATCTCTCCCTGTTCTCTCGGAGGGTGGGGGGAGTGAGAGAGAGACTGCGTAGTCTGGTCCCGATCGGGGCTGAACTATGACAACAGTTTACTAATTACATGGTGAGCAACCAGGCAGATGTGGTCCATGTACTAGTTGCAGAGCATTTTGTGTGTTGAAGCAGGGCAATTAAAACTCTATCAAGTTATAAATAAAACTATAGCAGTAATTTAGAAAAGCATAAGCATGAGAGCAATTCCTCTAGGTGAGTTGATTGTGGGAATGGCTGAGCATCATACTGTGTAAGATTTCTTCCTTTTCAAGCTTCATATTTGGTATTACATGCAGCTACAGCCAGGTGGTAAATATTTACTTCTGGCAGTGCTTCTTTAGGTTATATGACTTCCTAACTGACAATAGGTAATTGAAAACTGCTTGGGATCCCCTAACACACTGTCAACTACTTTAATTGTAAAAATCTCTAACACTCTGCTGTCTGACATATATGGCAACTGTAGAGCTAGTTAAGGAAGATTAACAGATGGCTCAGAGGTTGGTGCCAGGGAAGAAGGGTCTCAGATGCTCCTATCTTATAGGGTGAGCAGGGCAGTCCTCCTGGTGGAGGGATTTCACTTGAGTACCCGGGAGAGCCTTCCAACCTTCAAGCTGGCATGAATGCTACGAGCTGCAAGAGATGCTTTTGCAACCCCTAGTTTCAGCATCAGGGGTAAGATGACCTTTCCAACTTTTTATGTAAAACACACAACCTGTCATATCCTCACAGACTTTTCATGGGTGTCAGAAGATGAATCTTCTTACCTGCTGTTTTTATGAATGTGGTGGATTGACCTTAACTGGACACCAGGTGCCCACCAAGGCTGCTCTATTACTCCCCTTCTCAGTTGGACAGGGGAGAGAAAATATAATGAAAGGCTCATGGATCAAGATAAGGGTAGGAGAGATCACTTACCAATTACTGCCGTAGGTAAAACAGACTCAACTTGAGGAAATTAGTTTAATTTATTACCAATCAAAACAGAGTAGGATAATGAGAAATAAAACCTAAATCTTAAAGCACTGTCTCTTACCCCTCCCTTCTTCATGGGTTCAACTTTACTCCCAATTTCTCTGTCTCCTCCCCACCAGCAGTGCAGGAGGACAGGGAATGGGGATTGCGGTCAGTTTGTCACACATTTTCTCTACTGCTCCTTTCTCCTCAGGGGGAGGACTTCTTACACTCTTCCCCTGCTCCAGCGTCAGGTTCCTTCCATGGGAGACAGACCTCTATGAACTTCTCTGTTCTGAGTCCCTCCCACAGGCTGCAGTTCTTCACGAACTGCTCCAGCATGGGTCCTTTCCATGCACTGCAGTCCCTCAGGAACCAGCTGCTCCAGTGTGGGTCCCCCACAGGGTCACAAGTTCTGCCAACAAACCTGCTCCAGAATAGGCTCCTCTCTTCATTGGTCCACAGGTCCTGCCTGGATCCTACTCCAGCATGGGCTTCCCATGGGGTCACAGCCTCCTTCAGGCATCCACCTGCTCCAGCTTGGGGTCCTCCATGGGCTGCAGGGGGATCTCTGCTCCACCATGGGCTGCAGGGGGACAGCCTGCCTCACCATGTTCTTTACCACAAGTTGCAGGAGAATCTCAGCTTCAGCACTTGGAGTACTTCCTGCCCCTCCTTGTTCACTGACCTTGGTGTCTGCAGAGTCATTCCTCTCATATGTTCTCACTCCTCTCTCTGGCTGCTGTTGTGGCTCCCCCTCCTCCTTCTTAAATATATTATTGCAGAGGGTCTCCCACTGTTGCTCGTGGGCTTGGCTTTAGCTGGCGGCGGGTCCATCTTGGAGCTGACTGGCATTGGCTCTATCGGACACAGGGGAAGCTTCTAGCAGCTTCTCACAGAAGCCACCCCTGTAGTCCCCCTGCTACCAAAACCTTGCCACGCAAACCCAAAATAGTAAAAATTGTTTTATACCTTGGATTATTCTTGTCTATTTTTTCTACTCCTGTAACATCTTCTCTTGAGATAGGGTACCAGAGCTTCACACTCAACATGCGATTGCACCATGCACTTATACCTTTGCACATTTTTTTCTGTTCTGTTTCTTTTCCTGTGATTCCTAAAAATTTATTTTCTTGCTGGTTTGATGCCAAAAAAGTGAAACAAAGTTTTGTGTAGACTGTTTGCTTCTAATATAAAAAGATAAATCTAATTTATAACCTGAGTTTTGACCATAATGTCCACACTAAAATGGTTTAGCAACACCAGATTTTCAAGAGTTATATAAAGAATTTACTATTGTAGTATTTCAGCTCATACTACAGTAAATTGGTTCTGGATGATATGGGAATATTTTATTTTCAGAATGACAATGCTTTGACATCTCTATTTTATTAATTTGTATGCTGCTTCTGACATTGTTACTGTTACCAAGTAATATAAATAGTAGTAACATACTCTTTGGTAGTTATAACATTTGTAAAATCTAAGTAACATTGGAGATTTTCAATGGGTGCACATAGACCAGAAAGAATGCCATTTCCTTGCATTTGTTTATACAAGAAGAAATTATTATGTCATATTATTTTATTCCCATTCATATTTTTTATTCCCATCAGATTTCCTGCTGCTGTAGAATAAAAATAGTTTAGACTACTGCATTTATTAACAAGCCAGCATTTTAAATTCAATGTAGAGCATCTCTATGGAGTTTGCTGCTACAGGAGATTTTCAAGGGAAATATTGGGACATTTTTAAAGCATTAGAAAATACTGTAAACACTTCTAGGATTTGGACTTTTTATTGAAAGCAGACAGTGATATAGGTGATGTGACATACTTCTTCTATGATTCTATGATTCTGTATCACAAAAACTTCTGTACGTGCAGAGCATCACAGAAGACTTGAATCCATGTTATTGGGCTAAGAGTCAGATACAAGTAAATGCAAGATAAAAAATTAGACAGGTAAATAAAGAGCTGTGCTAATGCCAACTTCTGTGGAAAAAAAAAAAAAAGATAAAAATCTAGATATGAGAAGTACCAGGCCTGCTTTCTTAGGTAGAGCCATTGCTACACTCTTCAGTATTATGACGGATAAAAAACCAGCTTGTGCTCCCTGGTGTTCTTACTTTAAGTAAGGTTTACGTTACGTAAGCTCTAAGTAGAGCTCGTGGCAACAAAAAGTGCTTAAAAACAGGTAAGCACTGTGCTCCTAGATAAATTTTTTTTTTCCCTTTGATTCTTGATCTTTTTTTTTTCTTTCCTTTAGTTTGCTATTGTGTCTTTAACTCAGGAGACCAACATCCAGCGTGTTGACTGCATTATCCAGCTTCTGCAGCCTCAGAAGGAATGACCTCTACCAGTCACTCAGCCTCACACTTAGCCATGGCTCTGTGGAGGAGAACCGAGTGCTCAGGGTTTCAACTAGCATTATATTTGGATAAAACAGAGTACTTTCTCCAAAGGGAAATTTCACTATCATATCTTTTTTTTTTTTATCCCTTTCTTTGTGTTTGAAAACATAGAGTCAAGAAAAATTCAATCACCCTTCTAACTAGAATTTCTATCCTTTTTTGATAGATCGTTTCACTTTTACTGCTAAGGAATAGTGACTTTTTATAAATCTAGGCAGATTTTTAAAAGGAAATTATAAACTGTTGTTTCCTCAGTATAGCTGTACCTTATAATATGCTTTCTTTTTAAAATTTTATTAATTATTATTATTATTGCTATTGTTGTTGTTGTTGTTATTATTTACCAGGGGCAGATTTCTATATATTTAGTGTGGGCAAGGGAGATGAATTCATGTCTGTTTGGAATGCTTTTATTGCCGCATGCAAAATTGCTATGATATCAAGAGAAGCCTTATAAAATAAGCTGGCTGGTAGATGTGCTTGTTTGAAGAAACGCAAAATTTACAGAGAGAGTTTTGGGAATTTCTCCTGAATAGGTTAGTGTCTTACGTGATAGTTTCACAATAAAAATATATTTGGCAACAAGCACTATCTATTCCTTGTTCCCACTCCTTTTGTAAGTATGCTCCTGAGTCTGGGTGACCAAATCTCTTTCAGTCAGGGTCTCTTTCAGTCTCTCAGAAGGAGAGATTCTTCAGAGACAAATACTGCAACTTCTGTTGCTAGGAAACCATTTTTATTTGTTTTGTGCTTTTTTAAAAAATCTTATATTGTAGAGATAGTACATTTAAAGCAATGCTCTGCAATTTTTTGAGGTAATTACCATGTTGTAAAAATGAAAGAAACACTTTAGAATGCAATTGTAAACACACATTTTGTAAATTGAAAATTAAAAAAGACTGTCAGCAGTGTAGGGGACAGTTCTGTTGGACAAATCTTTACAGATTCTGTGTTTTTCCAGTAGAATTGAAAGTGGAACTGTGAAATATTAAAGTTCTGAAATAGTGCTTAAATCTATTTATTTCACCATTCAGCAGACATTAATTGAAACTCTTACTGATGTAAAAGGAAACAAAACAAACTTTAATATACTTTCATCATATTGCTGTCTTTACAGCCTCTGGAGTTTTCAACAATATTTGAAGAAATAGAAAGGTAATAATGAAATGCCTTTGAAAGGTGCAGAGTTAGATCAGTGCCCTAATACCTGCTGAATTTCTATAACAGTAAACATGACAGCAAAGTTGGTTTAAAATGAGTACTAGAAAATGAGAATCTCACACAGATTCTTTTATATCATATGCTAATTATGATTTTGATAAAAAATGTCCCTATGGTACCTTTAATCTCTTTAGAGGTTGGAAGAAGTAGAACAAAAGCCAGCCACAAAACCCACAACTTGTTTCCGCTTGAAAGTGTCTCTTAATCACTCCATTGGAGTGGTAGCCTTACCTCAGGAACGGCAGATCTTTTTGGCATCTTGCAGAATTTGCATATACACTTTTATAGCAACCAGCTTAGGCATTTTTGTTCTATGACTGAATATTTTACTAATGCTGACTTTTAAAGTACCTATTGCAACTGAGAATTGGTGAATTATATCCACGCCTGTCTTTATTATCCCAGAAAGCACACAATCTTTAAATGCTTTAAGGCTGCTGAATCCAGTCATATAAAGTTCTGCAGTCACAAATGTAATCTCTGTGCATGTTAGTGATGGCTGCTATTCTTTGAAGATATTTCATAATTTTTGTAGCCAAAAATTTGGCGTTTATTACATAAAAACAGTTGAAAAAAACCCACTTGTTGGGAGGAGTGTAAAAAGGTAGTTTAAGCAGAAAGCAAAATTTTAACGGTAGAAAGCATATACCAGAACTCAGCTGCAGGCAAATATGAGAAAGATAAGACATGAACAGGAGAAAGTAGGCTTTGAAGTTCATAACATTCTTTTAATTTGAAAAATAACTTATTTTTCCATCCTATGTCTTGTTTTATTTTCATAGACAGAGTAACTTTTTCTGCTTCAGGAAAATTCTGTGCGTTGAGAGGACCTTTCACTGGTACAAAATCAGAGTAGTGACCTCCCTGTCTGCTTTCATTTATGCTTTAGAAAACAGGCATTTATAAAAAGCATCTAGTTCTTAAGCACTCGTCAAAGCGTGTCTGTAAGGAGAAGTAATATCTCCATAGATCTGGGGAAGGGATATAGCATGTGAGAACTTGTCTGCTTTTTCACCTCTACTTACTGTCTAAGATGTATAGCCTATCCTTACAAATCCTGCATCTGTTTTATGTCCAGACCTCAACAGTAATGCCAGCAGTATACAAGGTTGTCTTCAGAAAGATGAATTTCCAGGAACTGAAACCATTTCAGTTTGACCATGAGCATTCTAGTGCATCAAATGATGCACAGAACAGATTGACTTTTGTATTTTTTGAGGTCAAATGAAATTGTCATGAAATTAAATCCTCACTCGGGAAAAAAGGAAGATTAGTTTCCCGAAGTCCCTCATCTTTGAAAATATTTTCAGTTCCTCCTAACACTCCACTCCCACTTCCATTTTTGGCTATGTAGATTATGTTAAACATTTTTGGCTATGCAGATTACGGTGAACAGCCTCCAAAGCTGTTCACCCTACAGCTCCTGATGCCAGGGAAGTGCCACCTACACCTTCCTGCTCTGACTTTTTTCTGGTTCCTCCTTTCTGGTATGTATTTATGGTTTTCCATTCTAATCTGCAGGAGGGAATAGATTATCCTTTTACATATTTCCCTGAAATAGTTTCCAGTATCGGTGTGTTATTCCACTATACTGAGATTCAAATTGGAAATTTAGTTTAGAAACTGGTTAGCTGCCAGATAACAGGTGAAGGTTAAAGAGTCATCTTCTCCTCTTAACATACTGTCCAATTCCATTCGAATGTCCAAGGGAAACACAATTTCTGGTTATTAACCCATCAATGAATGCTACCTGCTTTCTGGCATAGCACTGCTAAAAAACCTGAAAACATATGTTTATCTATAAAGTCATTTAGAAACAATATTTAAAATAATTGCTTCTATTATTTTGTTCAGGAAGCAAATACCAGATTAAAACTTGCTACTATGCTCATGATTTCCCCAGTGCTAAGAGAGTCATGGATAACTTCCAGTTCATGTAGACTAATCAGGCAGTGTTCAATTAATTCCTTTGTGATGGAAAACTTTAACAGCGATGATTCTAGTACTACAGTGTAGTATTAGCCTAACTAATAATAACAGCTTAACTTCATAGCAATACAGATATTTGGAATAGAATTATGTAAAGACTTAAGAGACTAATATTTTTGAAAAAAAAATTGAAAGAAACAAGAATTAAGTGTTTGAGTTGAGGAGTAGAAGTGTGAGGGGAAATTTAGCCTTTGAACAATTTGACTATATAAATGTGCATAAACACACACTTGTTTCCGCATTTGTTGTCGTATATATATGTGTGTGTGTAAGCAGTTTTCAAACTCTGTATGTCACAATAAGGAAGAAACCTTGTTTCTTTCCAATTGTATCTAATATGATCCAAAATAATGCTTTAAAGGGAAAAAAAAAAGTCTTTTGCCTGAAAACCAAGCAGTAGGAAATAACAGAATGCCTCTCAAGTTGTTTCCTAATAATCCTCAAGGGAAAAAAAAAAAAAGCTGCCTACAGATTGCATAATAAGAAGATTGTAGTTTTGGGGGGGAGAAAGAACTACACTGACCTCTTATCAGAATATTTCAGCAGCTTTTCTTGATGTTAGGCTGCTAAGTATCATATCCAAGGACTGATGTTGTGCTCTGTAGCTGGGGAGTGATGAGTAATTTGTTCAATAAATGTATTCCCCCTTTGCCATCTGGAAATTGTCTGAAATACAATAACTTGAAATTTATTCACTACTAAAAATTAATTGATTTCTTCAGCAAATAACTCTTGCACTCTAGATTAATTGTGTAAACTTACTGGGATTACCGTTTGCAAGCCTGACTTCACTGGTTAATTAAGCAAATCACTTGATGTTTCTGTTCTTGTCTAAATAGGAATCCATCCAGAGAGGGTCAAACTCTGCACCTTTCCTGCCTGGTGGCTGTAAGAGTGTAGATTTAGATCTTCCAAAACTGTGCTTAAATTTGTAGAACCAGGCTCATTCAATACTTTAACACTGCCATTTTTAGACTAAGTGGGATTTTTCAAGGGATCTTGCTTTCATGGCCTATTTCCTCTTTTGTATTTGTCCTGGAGTAAGGAGAGAGGCTGACAGAGTCTAGTTTTACTGTTTTTCATTAAAAGCTGATGCTGCTGCCAATGACCTACCTCTTATCCCTCATTCTTGTGCCGTTATTAGATGTGAATATTCTTTGAATGTTCTTGTGAGGATTATCACTTGCGCCTAAGTGAGGCAGTTATTCGTGTTTAATATGGAGCCATAGCCTAATTGCAAGCCTCCCTGGGAAGTTACCATACCACTGGAGAAAATGGTAAAGCATACTAATAACATTAACTACCTTCCACTTTTGGCTATGCAGATGATGTTGTTGAGGACAAATGAACAAGTGTATTTAATTTCCTTAAATTTCATGGAGAATTACTTTCCTTTTTACCTGTTTTAGTCGATAAATTTTCTTTTCTCTTTCATCAGTGCAAATGCAATCAGTATTTCTCTGGTGTATAACATAACTGTGTATAAATACTATTTTAAAAAATGAAAATGCTTTGTTTCTCCTTTTTATTTATCTTATTTTCCCCATGTCATTTATAGAAAAGTGAGAGTATTAGACAGGTGCTCATTAATGCAAAATTAGACTCTAGTGCGGAGAAGATTTCACAGAATATTAGAATGCTGAGCTATTGATACTCATGGTAGTTAAGGCCTTCAATTCATAGTATGTTGCTTTTTAACTGTCTTGCAGGATTTTGACAGAAACCAACCTGTAAAGCAGTATTCCTCAAAAACTACAGTATATTGATTTATCCACCAGTAAAACGAAGTATAATATATAGGTAAATATACTGTTTCACTAACAAGCATCAGTAAACTGACATTTTTTTCATAAAATAGAGAAGGTAAACAAACTCTTCAGGTGATTAATATTATTGTAGCTAATATAAATTATCAGAGGGCTGATTTAAGCTCAATGAAAACAGTGTAAATCACATTTATTGTCCTTGAGTTAACTCTAAACATCTAGGTGCTGTTTGGGACATTCATCTTATTCACCTTCCTTAAGGTCTCCATGCACCTATTTAAAATTTCAGCTGGATTTGTATCAGTTCCCTGCTTTATTACAATAATAGCAATGAGGCTAAGACTATCTTGCAAATGATAAATTTGCAAGATAAATAAGTTTAAAAATGCAATTTTTTTGCCTTAGGTATATGCTAGAAGCAAATTCTCAAAGATTTTTTTGAAGTTTCTTTGGAGAGCGCCATTTAAATGGTAAACCTGTAGAAACTATAGCTTGCATGCAATTGTAAGCTCCAAATCACTCAACAATGGCTTGTGGAAGTAGTTATAGGTATTAGATCAGGCTAAAGTGAGTTTTTAAATACTCAGCACTATTTATGCAACTGTTGTAGCAGAAGTATTTTAAGTAAAAATATTTAAATTAAGTTTATACTTAGGCACAAATATGAGTAATTTAATTTTAATAAAGCACTTTATTAATTTTTTTTTAGCTTTCAGGTGTTTATTAATTGGACATTGAACTTATTTTTAATGGAATGTGTGAGGTTTTTTGTTGTTTTGGTTTTTTTTCTGCTGAGCTGCATATAGAATAAGCTCCACATTCTGCTCTGTAGAATTTTGTAAATGTAGTCTTTTGTAACATAGTCTGATTCTGTATATTTTACTCATAAGGTATTTTTATATCAATAAACTTGTTGATAAATGATACAGATATGTCCAATAAGTGATGCTGTCATCAGTAAATCCCTGAAGGCTCCATGCAGGCCAAGTTGTCATACAAATTCAGCACAGTAACAAACCATAAGAAACCTTCCCACTCAAGATAGTAAGTAAGAGTGAATTCCAGCTGGTTTTGGAAGAAATTGTATCAATGTTAGATTTTGTTAGAGTCTTTGTGTGTCTTGAATGGAAAGCAGTACGAACAGAACTTTGTTTATGCAGAATGTCAAATGAAGGGAGAAGAGCATCAGACTTTTTTGGAACTAGAAGATGTATCTATAGTCCTTATCCTGGCAAGAATGATCAGCATTGTTTAGTTTGGCATGGCCTCAAGTGTTTGCTTTCCATGCAAATTTGAACTACAGCAAATATCAGGAAAAAAAATTAAAGCTGGTCGTAAGTATATGCTGACAATAGTATAGAAGCTTCTAAAATAAACCCTTTTTTTTTTTGTGTTCTCCAAATATATATTTCAGCTTATGACATCAAGAATGTAAGAAGTGTAGGAGAAAAGGGTATTTTTTATAGGTCTGCCCTGCAGGGTGGTTGTTTCAGCTCTATGAATAGCTCCAATTGTTACCATTTCAGCTGCAGAACTTACCAGATATATCAGTAACAATCATGAATGCCTCAATGTGTATTTAATTAAAGTAGAGCTCTACTGAAAATGCGAAGGCCAATAATTGCAAAATAATTTGCCTTGCTATTTTTGAATTTTGTCACCTTAATTTGTAAATGATAGATTTCTGGACACTGCAGTTCTTAATCAAGCATTTTTACTGCCCACATAAGAGCTGTAGAACTGTGTAGGAACTTCTGAATAGGCAGTGGCTTTAAGGGACACTCATTTTGTAGATCAGAGTATCTGACCGTGTTTCTCAGCACTGTATCAGAGAGATATGAGCTGAAGACACCAGGAAGAAAGGATGCCCATAGAAATCCGGTTTGATTATTCAGTGGTTAGTGTAGCAGAGTGCAAGAGATTCTGGTTTGTTTCTTCCCCCTGTCTGAGGATTTTTTAAATGCAGTTTACTTTCCTCTAGTCTCAAAGCTGTTGTGCTGTCCTTGTTGGATTCATGAGGATTTAAGTCTCTCAGTCATTGTTGCTGAACATACTCTCCTTCATGTAATGAAACAAAGACAAACCCTCCTGGTCTCAGTAAATATTTTTCTCACATCAAACTAAATCTGTTTTAAACTTGTTGCTCTTGAACTTGCAGCTCTAAGCACTGCAGTGTCTGGACAGACTAGCTGGTACAGCATTTATATAGTCACATTAATTTAATACTCATTAATGCCCAGAAGCAAGGTTAACTAGCCTAACTGAAATGCCATGTAATTGCTACAAGAGGGCTGCTAATTACCCTGTGGGGATTGTTGTGCTAAAACGCTTGCTGCTTATGAGACCAGAACTAACTTGGGTGTAATTGCAAGGCACTGTTTTATTCCTGGAAACAACTTGGGCGTCAATCTTCAAAATACAGTGAGGAAGGGGAAAAAATACTAAGCAGCTAGTGTTGAACAACCCCTTTTTATTTCGTATGGAATCCAAATATTCAGTAGAAATTGGATTTTAACTAAAACTTGGTATGCTTTTTAATCTTACAGGAATTTCCCAACTATAAGTGCATTTTTTATTATAAGACTATTTATTATTTATTATTATTTTACTCCTTTTTGAAAGATGTTGCTTCTATTCAAGACTAAAGGAAGTAGCACTTTTTACTCAAGTATCTATTTTACTAACTACAGAATCTGAAGACTACCGTGAGTCTTCATGTTTGACAAGGTTGCTTTGAGTACCTTGTTGTGACTTTTATTGTAGTCACTGTTTGAAGTGTCAAATATGTAGTAAGGAGGACTTTGGCTAAACAATTTTTTTCAAATTTTTAACTAAAATAATAATTATTAGCTTAGTGTATGGAAAGCAAAAAAAAGCTTTACTTCATAATTCTAATCCCTAACTCATTTGAACTTAAGAAATAAAAGCTCACCTTACTGGCCTTAAATTTCAGTGTCTTTCACTTCCCATACAGTGAAATATTTTACACAGCTTCATTTTTGTGTATATAAGATTTTCCCCTTTGCCTTTTTGTCAGCCTTGCTCCCCAGACTGGTATGCTTGATAAAGATTTAGGTCTTCAGCAAAAGATAAATTTTCTAGTTAAAATAAAGTGTTTAGAACACTGCAGAATATGTAATAAAAAAAAATTAAAATTATGGATCCCTATCCATTTTACTTTGGAATCAGTGGTGGATTTTTTTTTTCTCTTTTTTTTTCTTGAGTAGGCAAATACATCCATTTCTGACTGAATGCATGTAAACTCTTTGTTCAGCATGCAGGCCCCATGGCCATGTCTCATTACATGTACTTCATTTTTGGATTAAAATGAGTCTTGTACCTTGGACAGTGCAGTAATCTGCATGATATAGTATGTAGCTGAATTGACCTTTGAATAGTTCCAAAGGGCTGTGGGTCTGCCTGTAGCTTAAGGATATTTTGGAAATTTTACAGGAGATGGTAAAGAAGAAAGATTCTAATTCATCAGTTGGACAACTTATTACTTTGATGCTAGATTTGCTTCTTTAAACAATCATTTACCCTGACGTGTGAGTAAAAAAATGAGCTTATCAGAAGCTTAGAGAAACATTGTTTCTACTTCTTATGATGTCAGTAGTAGCTTATAATTTTATTTTGGGGTTTTTTTTTAATAGAGCAAATGCCTGTTTTGCAAGGTTCAATGCCGTAATTCTAATTTACTTTTGTAATTTCTTTTCCTCTTCTTCCTTAAAAGGATTTTTTTAAAGAAAACAATGTTTTCTTTTCTTTTTTTGTTTTTTTTTTTTTCAATTTCTACTGGAAGCTTGATTGAGGTAATACTGCAGCATTGTATTAAGCCGTATTTTTGTCAGTAACTGATGGTGAAATTCTTCTATATAAATTACAAATTGATTTAGGAGGCTTTAGACAGTAGTAAACAAAAGTTTGGAAACTATAAGGCGAGAGAGATGCTATTAGCTTGGGAAACTGGTGCAAATGAGGTTATATAATACTAGTCTGGATATAACTAGGATTTGCAAATTAACAAAACAGAGGAATGGATTTTCAAGCAAAAAGCTGAAATTAACTGTATTTTTGGAGGCAACAGTACTAATAACTTGGGAATCTGGTTATTCGTTTCGATATAGTATGTTGTTAAGGACGGTTACTCTAAATGTTCAAACTATCTATCTGAGCCTGGCTTTTGGTATTCATCGCACACTTCAACCTTTGAAACACATTTTGTGAGGGGGAACAAAGATACAGGATGAAATAACTGTGTAAAATCTGCTCTGTGGCTTGAGGACATGACATCCAGAAAGAGAGGGAGTCCCTCAGAACTGAGCAGTGTGTCTGCTGTAGCCTTATCCAGGGAAGGAAGGACATAGGGTGGGAGATTAGAGGAGAAGGGAATATTCATTGCATCTTTCTGATTGACATTAATTTTTGGGCCCAGTGAGGTATAAATCCTCAACAGTTAAACTCATATTTCCATTCCTCTGTTCTCTCTTAGCTTCCAGAGTTGCTTATATCTGCTTCCCTGATTTCTCTGTGCTGTGCAGGAGAGCGAGAGAGGGCAGAAAGGGCTTATACTGATGCATGGATGTGCTATTACTAATGCATTTGTTTAAAAAAAAAAACAAAACCCAAGTATTTCACTTTTGTTCACAAAATGTACAAGTGAGCAAATTCAGTCTGGACTGCTTACTTATATGGTTTTTGCAGAGAACAGTTATGTGATCATTCTTACAAATTCCCAAACTTTCATAGATCGGTATGCATTTTGTCCAGAAAACCCTTGTATCTTCTAAATAAGTTAAGTGTTACCTCTAATAAGGTTTAGAGGTGTTCATGAATAATAAGCCTGGAGGCTGCATGAAGAAAAACAAATTTTCCAGAACAATATAGAAGCTCTGTACAGATGTTTACTGGGGGAAGGTGGGGGAGAGGGGATTGTGTGGGAGGCACCTGCCAGGGAAAACAAAGATTTCCCACAAGAGGAAGATCAATTTAGCTGTAACGCAATGGCTTAGTGTAGAGAAAACGACTAGATTTATACCACATTGATTAATTTAAAATTTCTAATTTATACAATCTGAATTAGTATTTGCCTCTTGAACCCAGATACAGTTCAAACAGCATACATCTCCCTTTGAATCAATAATCTTATACTGTCTATTATACAGTTTTAAATGTGGAAGAGTTTTCGGTTTTTGCTTTTGATTATCTTTTTTATTGGTTGCCTTTAAGTCTAACTGAGTACGTTAAATATAGCTATAGCAATGAGGCAAAATATATGCTTTGGATTCCAAGAACATTAACTTTATGTAAAATTACATGTTTTTTAAATCGAAGGAAGTCAGGTGTTAATGATGCCTACAAGAACTTCACTGAGAAGATTTTGTCTTTTATGTAGACACTACGAGGCTGTTTCTTCTTGGGTATGTGCACATTGCAGAGCAACTGTGGGCGTGATCTAGCTTATAGTGTCTGTACTCACATGTTTTTCCACTGATTCCAGTTCCTCCTTGTGTATCCCTCGTCCTCCCTGTTCTCCCTTCCATACCCCCATCATATGATGGAAAACGCCTGATTTTCACAATCATCTACTGTACCAGGAAAATGAAGCAGAGCTCAATCTCAGGATTGAGATTGAGTCCATCAGACTCCCAGGTGCTGCCTATATTGGCTAGAATAGAATCATAGAATGGTTAGAGTTGGAAGGGACCTTCAAAGGTCATCTAGTCCAACCCCCCTGCAAGGAGCAGGGACATCCCCAACTAGATCAGGTTGCTCAGAGCCCCATCCAACTTGGCCTTGAATGTTTCCAGGGATGGGGCATCCACCACCTCTCTGGGCAACCTGTTCCAGTGTTCTACAACTCGCATTGTAAAAAAATTT
>JAAGAY010144017.1:58583-101391 GCA_011801015.1 Ardeotis arabs | reverse complement strand
GTCCCCCCCTCCCTTTCGTTTCCGCTGCGGGCACCGAGGGGCTCGGCGGGAGTGGGTGGGCGCAGGCAGCCGCAGGCCCAAATGTCTCACCCGGAGGCTGCGCGGTGTTTTGAGGGGGGGGCATGAGATCGGTTGCGCTTGAGAAAGGGGGGGTGGGAGCGTGTGTGAACATTACGCCTCGAGGTGTTGAGGCTGCAGCTCTGAAGGTCT
Source organism: Ardeotis arabs (assembly GCA_011801015.1). Lineage (NCBI taxonomy): Eukaryota > Metazoa > Chordata > Aves > Otidiformes > Otididae > Ardeotis > Ardeotis arabs. The sequence goes on along the minus strand of JAAGAY010144017.1, from coordinate 101,181 downwards.
CCTTGGCTGCGTTTCTGGCTGAACCTCACCCCCTGCAGCCGTTTTGCTTGGGCGGCGAGTGGCACAGAACCGCTGGGTGCCCTCGATTTCTGTGCAGAGGCGTGGGGTCCCCCCCGTTAGCAGCGGCTCGGGAGCGTCCGGGGCTTTTCGGCACGGCCGGCCCCGGGACGGCGGAGGAGGAGGAGGGGGGCAACGGGGAAGCTTCCTGCGGGCTTTGCCTTGGTCTGCCCGGGTGTAAGGCGTGCGGAGATGCGGTCTGTGCATCCTCCGACGGAGGAACGATGGTGGAAAGCCCGTTTGTGAAGTACGGGCGGTGCAGCGTAGGAGGATTCGATAGTTTGGGTGTCTTATTGTCACGGGTGTCAGGAGATAAATAATGGAGTGAAATTCTAGATGCTATTAAGCCGAGTTTAAAAAATTGTATCATGCAGATATGAGGGGGAGATGGAAAGACAAGGAAGAAAGCTGAATAAATATGCTACTGATAGTAAGTTGTTATTAGTCTCAACTTAAATAAAAAATCCACTTCATCCACTTGCCTTTTTTTTTTTTTTTTTTTTTTTTGCGAAAGGAGTTAACTGTATTGGCGTGGAGGGGAAGACTGAGGTTTTTTGAATTGGCTGTAGAAATAGCAGGAATATGCAGCCTCAGTCCACAGCAGAGGATAGTAAATGGGAGTGGGAAAACATCTACATCTGGAAAATATTCCCATTTAGGTTGCTAGGGGAGAGGAACATTCAACAGTGACTTTTTAAAAAAAATATTGTTATTTTAATAAGCATTGCTGTGGTGAGGGATTTACTGTGCAATTTTTATTTTTGACACCTCCTTGAAGTAATCTTGATAATTTCTTGAAGAGATTAAAATAATTTGAGAGACTATTCCAAAAACTCTTGGGATTCATCTTCTTTTGGGAATGCAGTGGCGGCGAACACATCATCAACTGAAGGTTGTGGTGTTTGTGAGGATTTTTTGTTTGTTTTTCGAAAACCAGTGTTATCCAAGTATTAAATGATGATTATGATTTTTTTTTCATGTTTAAGCAGAGACAGAGGAGAGTGCGAAAAAAGCCGGTAACTAGATTTTGAACACTTGCTTTGGAAATATTGGAAGTCATAGGTTGAGGATTTATATTTCTGAGAATATAGCTACAATAGATTTCATGAAGAATGACTGAAGCTTTTTCTTTGGGAAGAGCTGGTGTTTAAGGCTGGGAAGAGGGAACTGTGATCTGTTTGTTCTCTTTCAGAAAATCAGAGCAGTTTGAAAACAAGTAGCAGACAGCGAGCCCCTCCCCCAACCCCTCAAGTTAAGATCTTATGAATGTCATAATTATCTACCAGGGCCAAATATTCTGTCTCCTAATTTCATCACAAGGGAGGAGTTTAACTGGCAGTGTTATTATGCTAAAACAAAAGGATTTTTTTCTTAACCTTTCAAAGCTGCCCAGACAATTCATCCAGAGTGAAAGACCCAAATTTAATTAGCTTTGCTTTAATAAAAAACAAAGCACACACCCCACAACCCAAACCAACAAAATAGCCTCCACTCTGTAAATCTACTTTTTGACATTTGTAGTGATACAGTACTCAGAAGAGAAGGCTTCATTGTTCTTTACCAGTGTCTGGGGACGCTGACTTAAAGTGGATGAAATGGATGTCTTCCCAGATGGCAAAATCCTATTTCTTTTATCCCTCCACATAATACACCTTTCTCTAGGTTAGCAATTTTTAGTTAAGTTGCAATAGAAAACGTTTTGCATGTAGAACTTAATCTTTTTTTTTTTTTGTGCTCGTATCAGAGATTCATAGGAATGAGTACTTGTTCAGTCATTGTGCTTTAAGTTTACTCTTTTCACTGCTTTGGTACTGAGTTTGTTTTTGTTTTTTTTTTTTCTGAAGAGTTTCTCTTTACCAGTGCTTATAAGTGACTATTTGTTAATAAGGAGCATCCCCCAAAAGAGATGCCAGCATGTGCGTCTTATTCACCACAGTGCAGTCACTTTCTAGAATCCTACTTCTTTCTGCATGGGGAATCCATGAAATTTGGAATCTTTGAAATCAATGAGTTTGTCTACTGGATTAAGTGGAACTAATATTTTATTCCAGTTGTATACTGAAGTCTGACACGCATCCTGAGACTTCAGCTAGCCATTGTTTTCTGCTACCAGTTGATTTATACAGCTGCATTACGATTAAAATACATCTACTACCTTATCATCTCCTTTCCACTATTAAAAAAAACCAAACCAAAACAAAACAAAAACCAAAAAAACCCCACTACAACAAAAAACCAACCAAACAACAAAAAAACCAACCCAAAAACCCAGACAAAAAGTAGTGTTTGATTTGCTGCTTTAGCCTATGTAACTCCTCTTCAAGTGAAGAGGTGAATCGAAACATCTGCCTGGAAATAAACCTTGACTGATGAGATATTCTAAAATGCTGAGTTAAGAATGGATGGTTGAGAAATATGTAGAGTTTGGTTTCATGCACTCCTATTCAAAATGGAGTTAGAAATATTTTTGTCCTTTGCAGTGGCTGTAAATCATAAAATATATGAAAGATAAAGTCACAGAGATAAAGCTTCAAAGTCTTTTCTGAGAGGTTGTATAGCATCATTTGGACATTGTCTTCTTCTCTTACAGCACAGTTCATGTATTTATTTAGGTAACTTATTATCTACGGGAATGTTATGGGAATGTTACGACCAATTTATATATGATTTGCCTTTCATTGCCTTCTTTTTCAACAAGCATTTTGAGGAAAAAATACTGTATTTGTTTGCCCTTTAGTTGACCTTTTCTTTGAGGCACCTTTCCCAAGTGATTAGTGTTTACTTACTGATTTTCTTCCAATTTACTCCAGTAATTCCTCAGTTGCATTCAGCACATGCCATTTGATTCCAGCACAACTGAGTCAAGTTAATATGACATTTTGGGAAACACGTGTTTTAACTGCACTGTAATTTGTGTCTGTAAGTTGAAAATCCATTATCGGATGAGTAGGACATAGACTTCTCCCCATAAGGAATCTGCATAATAACTGGCATTTGTATTTTAGACAGTTTATACCAACTAATTCATGTCAGATGTTTTATTTGGAGTTTTGTTTGTTTGGTTTTTAGCGCATGCATTTTTTTTTTTTTAATAAAATGGGGCAATATACTTGATGAAGCATATCCTGAGGTATTGCATGTCACAGGTAATTTGAATTTTATTTTCAATGTCTCTTGAAATTCAGAAATGGGAGAGAGATGAGAAAAAAACTTAAGAACGTCCTGATATATTCAAATCTGAAGGCTCATCGGAGTCTGGTAAACTAGATCCAGGCCTATTAGTGTTTAATATATCTTATAATCACTTTTTGTTTTGACCTAATCAATCATGGCCTAATTCTGCCCTAGTAATTATGTCAAATCTCCTCCCTTTTTCCCACCGTAGTAGGAAACTATTTTCTAATTTAGTTATTTGACTGTAAAAGTTCAATTTTTGTTAACTAGTTTAAAACTCAAAAATTTTGAATATTAAGTAGAGCATTCAGAACAGTACTTGCTGTTACCTCAAGAATCTGAGGATGTCCAACTTCAGTAACATCATTCTGGGTTCTTTCACAAAATCTTTTTATTGCTTTCGTAGCTCAGTTTCACTTAGTACTGTGATTGTATGGATTTGGATATTTTTAAAGGATATAGGAAAATGAAAAGAGTTAATTTAAAATAGCAAGGTACTCTTCAGATGTCTTGTGTTGTGCTATAACAGCTTGAATGAGGACTCTTCAAAAATAAAACTACCAAGCTTCTTAGTCAAATAACAAAAATAAGTTTCTATATTAGTTGTTATAATTTGACTGATGACATCGTTAATTGGAGAAGACATTTTCTGATTTGCTCTCTGATAGATGAACTCAGAATCTACGTCTTTATTAAATGAAAAGAATGAGAGAGACAAAAAAGAACATATATGAAGAGATATCTATCTGACTACAGCTATTTGTGGAGACAGCTTATGATATTGAAATCTTTTTGTTCTGGAAAAGAAATCAATTTAAAGGTTACTTTAAAAATATATGGAAAGGAAACAAAAAATACATGTTCATACACAAGTGTATGTTTTAGAAAACCTTGTTTAACAAAACTCCTAAGCCTTTGAATAACCTGCATTTGAGCACTGGAAGCACTGTTGGTTGCACTAATCCAGAGACCGCCACACTGAGCAGGAGTCAGTTGGCTTCAATGGGTTTTGGAGCTGTGGAGTGTGTGAAAGCATCTCTTGAAGTGGCAGGAGGTAAACAGCTTTCATTTTTGAAACAGCAGGAGATGGGACAATCCATTATCCATTTATGTTGCTGTTATGATTTAAGAAATTCTAATTGGCAGATAATTTCTCTCTTTGCATCTGTGCATCAAATCCTAAATCATTAATGATATGACATGGGAGTACTGGTTTGAACTACAAATATAGAGATCTACTGCAGAACAAGGTGTTTTAATGTAGTTATTAAATATGGAGATGACTATGAACATTGTGGCCAAACTCTACTGATTCCAGTTAGAGGAGAATTTCCGTTAACTTATGTTTGTGTTTGCATGAGAAGCAAAGAGCACCAGTTCTTTAAAAGCAATTACTTTACTGTCTCAAGTAAGTTAATTTGGGGAGGAGGTAAACACTGAAGGGTATCAACTAAAATTTACTGACCCAGTTTCTACTTATTTAAGAATGCTACTGCTACTTATTTAAGAACACTACATTTAAAAAACCAAAAACAAACCAAACACCTTCTGAAATGTTTTCTGCTCCTTCTAGAAAAGAAAAAAAGGTGGGTTTTTTTTTTATTTCATCTGTTCTTTAATATAATACACAAGGTGTATTGCAAATAGGATTAAGACATCAAGTCTTTTAAAAACCTGTTTGAACAAGTAATTTTGGTGAGTCTGGAGATCTACTGCAGAGGCTGTCATTTGCCACCAGATTCTGTGACTTAAGTATAATCTTAGTATAATAGTTTGTGGATGGACGACATTCAGATAAACTTGGGAAGCAACACTAAGTACTATGGGGGTTTAGTCAGCTTCTTCATTGGTCCTGCCTATCACTACTGAAATAAATTTCCTCTTATCCAAGTACTACATAAGTTCCTTCACGAACTAGCTTTCCATAAAAAGCATGAAACATCAACATGTTAATTTATGTTTATTTAAGATATAGTGTCTCTTTTCCAGAAAAAAAATAAAGGAAAGAGGGGAGTAGAAGTGCTTCTCTTTCTCTTTGCCCAATTATATTTTTCCTCCTGCCTAAATTTTTATTGTGACTTTAGAAGGGTACACTGTTTTTTATTTAGTGTTCTAATTACCTGAGTGGTATTTCTAAACAGCAGACAAGGGTTGATTAATAACTTCATAATTCCACAAAACTCAAAGTAATGCATAATATACCTGTAGCATATTAGTAACTTATTAGGGTATGAATGAAAAATTCCCTTTTCAAAATGACCTTTCCAGTTAGCTAATATTAAACATTATTTACATTGCAGTTGTAGCCTGCAGTTGTTTGACTGGCCTATGAGCTGAAATTCATACTTGGAGTTCATATATGAAATTGATACAAGAAGTTGCTGTCCTCATCACTTTGCCCAAGCGGTGCCATTTGAAGCATACTATGGATTCAGTTTAAAAACAAAATCACTGCCATAAATTTTCTTGCTACTAAAACACATTGCACCATATTCAGTCAAGCTGCAAGCAATTTCAAACCCATTAACTTCGTGGACCTTTGTATTGCAGCTGAATTTGGTTTGCATGAAGTCATATCTATACCTAAAATAATAAAGTATTTTAAAAGAGAGAGAGCGAGCAGTGCATGAAGATCCTTGTGGATGTGTCACAGAGAATTACCTCTTTCTGCCTGTCTACGTCTGTCTCTTACTATGGACAGTTTTCTGTACTGATCACACAATACAAATTTTCTGTATTGTAACAGGAAAGATGTATTCAGAACTGCAATGTTTTTATGTCAATATTGTGTCATTATGCTATCTTAGTCAAAGCAAAATAAATTAAAGATCCAGGATTTGGGGGAGAAGGTCGAAAAGGAATCTGCTGTATGTACTGAAGACCAGTTAACAGGAATAATGTAGCATTATTTGTGAAGTTCTTGAACATCCCATATTTGTAAGTTAACATGCTTACTGGATCAGAACAATGATTGATGTACTCCAGTGATTTCAATCTGACAGAGACCCAAGGCAAGAGTTGTAGAGAAATGGAGCAAGTACAGATTAAGAGCAGTGTGATGCTTCTGTCAGGTCACCGTGGAACATTCAGCGATATATCAGGTTATATCTGTGTGATCTTCCTTAATAATCTTGGCAGATCTTTGTTGTACGAGTTTGTTCTTAAACCTGTCGATACTTTGATCTAATTGGTGCACTGTGTCAACAACTTAAACAAGGGAAAAATGCTGAAAGAAGCCTGAAATAAAAAAGTTCGGTCCCTTAGTTGCTGTATCATAAGTAACAGAGTAATATTAACTTCTTACTCAACTCTTCCATGACATTCATAATTGCATTTACCATAGAGAAGCTGCACATCTCTTCAGTGATGGGTTCAGAACTACATGTTATAATAATGGACTTTTCCAGCAATTTAATTACTTTTTTGTTTGGTGTTTCTTTCCTACTTTTTTTTTCAGTAATTTCATTTGTTTTCCTAGCCTTTTGGTAATGGTTAACTTAATTTAACAAATAGTAATGTGAAGTACTTGAATTTTAAGCTGATCTGCATCAGGCCAGTTGTGAAAAACCTCATTGTTCGTAAGTATCTCTTTTGCACTGTAATCAGTGTTTCAAGTTCTGCCTTGCAAGAAGGTGGGGGCTAAAAGTGTTTGAGCAGTTGCCCTGGTAAAGTGAATGCAGAGAGAGATTTGATTGCTAGGAAGACGACTCCTGGGGATGAAGACACAGAGGGCAGAGGTACTTGAAGGGAAAGCATGGTATGTGAGGTAAATGGATATAAACTGGTTACAAGAAAAACTTCAGGATGAAAATTAATTTCTGGCCAAAAAGCTGGTGACTCTGGCATGTTGTAAGAGTGAGAGGGAAGAAGTAAGGTAATTCTCAAGACGTTTCTTTATTAATTTATTAAAGGTTTGCATTTAATGGGTCCTCAGAACGTCCCAGGAGATCCCTTCAAATGATGTGCTTCGAAGACATTCTTCATGTAAAGCTTCTCAAGATACAGAGGAAAAATAATTTTAAAATTGCTGAATGGTACTTCCTGGATAATATAATTATTTGAGTGTTTCTCATCCATTAATAGGTGTTACATACCAGATACTGCTTCTTCATGGAGTAAGAATTGCCGGAGTTTCTTTGGTACCTGTTGCAAATTCTGCTAGTGTCACTAGATGTTGTCCATATGCTTTAAAAAAAACCTTACAGTTGTTTCTGAGAAAGCTTAAAAAAAATCAGATGCTTCAGTATTAAAAACCTCTTTTTTTTTTGTCTGAACATTTTTTTTCTCACTTGCTTACATGTGTTTGAAAGTGGAAAAAAACTGTTCTTAGAAAAGGCAGCCTTAAATGATTTATTTGCATATATAACAATAATAGAGAATTAAGAAGATAAAATTGCACAACATTGAAACTGTTTTTTGCTAATCACCTGAATGATTTTGTATCAGATATCTGTTTCCCAATAGAAGATTTACTTTTGTTGCTTTCTGTTTGCTTTTTGTTCCCGAATTCTAACTTTGTAAATCTTATCTGGTATTTGAAATTCAAGACGAATGATACCCAACTGGGCATTGCCATCAGTAATAAATAATGCAATAATTCATATACTTCTGTGCTTTCTGTGTTGGGGAATAATATTCTAACTTCAGATTTATGAAAAAACAAATGCAGACTTTTTCCAGTGAAGACTGTCTATGGTGTAATATGAATGCTACATCTATCTCCAGCCTGTACAGTTTATTTTAAGAAAATCATGTTATGTTAGATGAGTTCTGCTGACAGAACTGTGTACACCCTGCAGCCGTGGAACTCCCACTGAAGTCAATGGGAGACTTGCATGCCAAGAGCACTGTTTCGGGGGTTGTACTGATTGCAGCTTTCAGGGTCTGATTGAAGCTTTCAGGAGTTGCGTAACTCCCATGTGAGTATATGGGAATTTTGATTTAGTAAAGAATAGAAAATCAAGCTCTAACTTTATGTATATTTAAGTAGTGGGCATGTTTATAAAGTCGTGCTGAAAAAGTGTGGGGCTAATCCAGCAGCATGGAAGAACCAGGAACTGAAGTGATGTTTTTGTGTGCCACTTCTATTCAAGGTAGTACATGAGACAAAAAGGATATTCTTCTCTGGGTTTTTAATAATAAAACCAAAGACATATTATAAGTGTTGTAAACTACTGATTTCCTTTTCTCCCTCTGGGAGTATATGAGAAAGTTGAGCTTTGTGCAGTTAATCATTATGTGCCACTTTGTTGTTGCAGCCCAGGTCATAGCTGTGTTGGGGAGTTTACCATTCAGTATAAAAATTCATTGCTGGGTTTTGTTTGTGTTTGAGAGTTTTGATTTACTTGTTTGTTTTGGTCTGTGGCTTTGTGACACTAGTCAAAATTGTTCCTTGGAAGTTCAGTATTCAGGTCATGCCTGCAGGTCTGTAAGCGTAGTGAGTGATCAGATGTTAAATGGATTTGTGCCAGTTTATAGCAGTTCCACACATTGGGTTCAACAGCTTTTAGCATTTAGTCGAAATAATCCTCCCCAGCACCTTTGCATGACATGTCTGTGAATGTCTTCTGGATTATAGAGCCTCTGTACACACAAAATTTATGTTACTGGATTTGAAACTTTCATAGGTGGTGGTTTCTATACAGTTCTTCTAAACTCATGGTAGACTTACTCTGATTTTACCATTCTTAGAAGTCCATTTACAGGTGTTTGTTTAATGCCATGGTAGTGGGTTTCAGTTCTGAGTGCATGATTTGCTTACATGCTGCCAATTTTAAAATGAGTTTTTTTGATCTTATATTCACTTTTTCTGTGTCATTTGCAAACATTAGTATAAATCAGAAGATTCATACATGTGTTCTAAAACCTCGGGAATCACCTGCTTCATTCTGTGCAGCCCTCTGTCCCACATTCTGATAGCCACTTTTTTTTTTTAATTCTGAGTACATGAATGAACGCTTTATCTGATATATACTAGAGCAGGGGAAAGTATGTAAAGTATGTAAAAATGTTGATGAATGAAAAGAAATAAACTTTGCTATGAATTGTGTATTTTGCATTTTTAAGTACTCACATTTAAAAAAAGATGACATTAAGTACTCACATGTAAAAAAAGATGACAAACAAACAACTATAACTAAACAAAACCAAGAAATATTCCTTTTTCAAGAGAAAAGTCCTTTTGCTGTTAAATGGAGTTCTGATACCTGTTCTTCTGTGCCTATTTTAAGCAAGGAAAAACAACTGTAGCCATTGAGGGGACTGAAAAATTAAAAGAAAAAGATAATTTATTGTCAGGTAAATACTATAAAGGCTAAATAAATCTTATTTTTTTTTAAAATTATGATTAGTGAGTGTTACTGTTGTTTTAATGCACCTTAACTGTCTGAATACAATCCTGGAAGATTTCTAGTCTCTGTTTACACTCAAGTCAAGGGAAGTTAGCTTTGCAGAAAACCATTTTCTGTTCATAACCACATTGAATCTGTTACGTGTGACCTGCAGGTATTAAAGAAGTAACATCTGTCTGTCAACCTGTAGAACAATCCTTTTCTGTAGTAATGTTGTATTTTTATCTATGAAAATGACATAATGAATTTTATAACTATGTCAATGTTTCATCAGAAATTTTGCTTGAATTATCAAATAAGTTTAAAAAGTAATATCTTTAAAATTCAGTTACCTGAAGTTTTTCAGAAATTCAATCCTAAAAATAGCTGCACATGTCTATGACAAAGTATTATGAAACCAGCAAAAATGAGAATAAGCTTTTCTAAGCAATTGTTAGGGAAAAGTGCAGTGAAGCAAAAGCTACTTTTTACAGTAAACACTTTTATATAAAACAAACATTTGCATTATCAGTCTGAGTTTAATTGTTTGTGAAATATCTTTGTGTAAGGCTTAATTCCTGACTACATAAAGAATAGGGTTTTTTTAGTCTTTACATTATAAAAATACTTTTGAGGTCCTGCTGTCTTACAAGTAAAATGAGAGAGTAAACCGTTAACCTTCTCGGATTCATTGAACCAATGCTGAGCTTTGCCCTACATCTGTTTGGCAGAATTTCTTTTCTAGCAGTGTTTCCATTCACTTAAATTGTGCAATGTAGCTGCATTATCTGAAGTGACTTTTTGAGGTATGATGTTATGGAGGTAAATATTTTTGTAGTAAAACTTTTGATTCCAAGCTCTTATAATGCAGATGGTCACTTTACAACCTGACAATAAAAAGGGCTGAATCAACTGAAAAAAATGAAGTACATTATTTGCTAGTAATTGCAAGCAACAAGTAAAGCACTTTTTTGTTGTTGTTTTTGGTTTGTTTTTTTTTGTTTTCAGAGTACAGTACCTGTCTTTTAAAAAGTACAGGGTCTGTCCATTCAATATCATATGTATAGGTATGCATGTAACAATCTGTTACCATAACTGGCACAAATGGCATCTTTGTTAGCCTGAAGAGAGAAGCTAAAGAAGGCTAAATGAGGATGGAGACTTTGTTTTTTACTGTAGAAGTAGTTTCTACAGATCAGAGAAGTGAAGGCCACTTCTTTTTTTCTTTAAGGTTCTGTACTAAATAATGTATTTCTGTAATTATCTGTCCAGTATTATTGATGAAGTCTAAAATTACTTCTGTATAGTTTTTTTTGCAACATGAATGCCACCCAGTGTCAATAACACACTGAGGAGTTTTTAATATGAAATATGTTAATTCTCACAACACCTCCAGCCTCACCCTTGGAAAAGCAGGGAATAAGTTAGCAGGTATATCCACTTGTCCTCTTCTAGGCAGACGCAATCTCCTTGTGCATGCATCTGGTTAACTGAAGACAAACTAGCTCCAAATCAAAAACTGAAACTGCCATTCCTGTGACAGAGCTTGAACAAACTGCTGTTATGGCTCATTAACGTTAACATAGTGTTGAGGTAATTACAGATGCACAAATGGCCATTAGGTTGCATCTGGACAACTTGAAGCATGCATCCACCAACCAAAAGTTGAGTTGATGTGCTCACAGCAAGATAAAGGCAGGACAGTGCAAAGATCTTCAAGTTAAAGACAACCTAAATGAGTAAATCTAAAGGGCACAGTATCATCCTTATAGCACAGAGTGTCTGCTTCTGTCAGGAACAGGAGAACTGGAGAAAGACTTCTCATTCCAATTAAATAGTTTCATTTGCCATAGGCTGTGACCATGTTGACATATGTGTGTTGTTTCCAGACTTAAGCTGAGTTAAAGTGTCTTTGCATCATACTTAGTCGGATTTCTGCTGCTGATGTCACAGTCACAGCTAGCTTGATCTGCAGCTATGCATGTGTGACGTAAATAGAGGAGGTGTCAAAAAAAGCAATACATTTGATTCAGTCTCCTGAGTCTGTAGGGTGCTACCCTAAAAGTTGAACCATCTTTTAGGACACTTGATGTCATTCCATAAATTCTAGGAAGCCACACTGACTTCTGTTCTAACTTTCTTAGGGACACTTAATGTGGCACTTTGTTCTGAGGGTGCTCACGCAGTTTATATTCATGAAGTAAGAGTCAAACAGTATCTGCTTGGAAGACAGTCCAGTACCAGATTCAAACTGGTATAACTGAGAGGATGCAAGCTACTAGAGAGAAGGGAAATCCCAGCTTTATTGTATCAGTAATACTTGAAAAATATTTTAAATTTAGAAGTCAATATCTTTGATCAAACGATATATTTTTATTGTTCATACTGTTGTGGTTTTGTTTAGTGAGGGGGGGCCTAAGGTGGAAGCTTCTGTAGGAAACTGCTAGAAGTCGCTCCCCTTTGTTTAGTGGACTCGGCCGGGCCTAGGGCGGACCTGCTGCTGGCCAAGTCCGAGCCGATTGGTAGCAGAATGTCCCGTGATAACGCCTCTGTGATAATGTATTTAAGAAGGAGAAAACAGGAAAAAAAAAAGGGAAGACAAGATGTGAAGAAGCTGTGCGGGGGCAGAGGCCCAGAGGGGGAGGCGCAGGCCTTATGGGCCTTGCAGGCCTCACCGTCTGGCCTCTCGCCAGGCAGCCGACTGGGTGACCTCCATGGGCTGCAGGGGGACAACCTGCTCCACCATGGTCATCACCACAGGCTGCAGGGGAATCTTGGCCAGGAGCAGCATTACTCCTCCCTCTCCTTCTGAACTGACCTTGGCGTCTGCAGCTGTTTCTCTCACAAGAAAAGTTCGTTCTTGACAACAGGCTGGCAGACGCCTCTCAGGATCTTTTCACATCATCCATCTCATCTCCTCTCCACTTCTTGCAGCTGGGCCGGGCCGAGTTGGGCCCGGTCGGCTGCCTGGCGAGAGGCCAGAGGGTGAGGCCTGCAAGGCCCATGAGGCCTGCGCCTCCCCCTCTGTGCCTCTGCCCCCGCTCAGCTTCTTCACATCTTCTCTTCTCCCATTTTTTTTTTCTGTTTTCTCCTTCTTAAATACCTTATTGCAGAGGCGTTGTCACGGGACATTCTACTACCAATCGGCTCGTCTTTGGCCAGCAGCAGGTCCGCCCTAGGCCCGGCCAAGTCCACTAAACAAAGGGGAGGACTTCTAGCAGTTTCCTACAGAAGCTTCCACCTTAGGCCCCCCCTCACTAAACAAAACCACAACACATACAAACAAAATCGGGTTTTAGATCCAAAAGATTAAATACCAACCATTTCTAGACAATAGAATATATATCCATTTAAGCAGAGATGAAAAATTTAATGAAGTATGAGATGATAGCTTTCTTGTTAGAACATTGCTAGCAGGCAGGAAGCTTGGTTTCTCCCATTGTGAAGCTTTGTGATTTAATACAAATAACAAATATTTGTGCCTCAGCAATGTTACTTGTTAATATGGCCCAGTATATACTCCGAATCAACTAATTCAGGCACCAGAAGGAAAAGGGAGATGTTAATGTTGCATCTTAGACAGTAATCCTTACTTAATATGTTGGATTTCGTTTTACTTCTGTTATAGTCTGTGAAACAGAAATACTTGAATTTTACTGCCTTGGTTTTGGTAAAGTTTGTTTCTCTTCTTGCTTTAAAACCAGGATGTGAATGTGAAATATTTCTTCATAAAATGAGAGAAGTCATGCCCCTGTGGATGTTTTTTTCCTTAATTGTACTGAGATTCCCCATTTTATTGATGTGAAATGAAACATAAACAGACTTGGTCAAGGTAAGACAGAAAGACCATTGTGAATCCAGAACTGAAACAGCTGATTGAATTCCAGTGCTTTAACAGTCACCCTGCTTTTATTTTATGATAAGATACGGGGTCAAAACTGACATGAAAATATGCAGTGATTGTAAACTGATTTCACTGTTGTTCTTTTGGGTTGTGCATGCTGATTCCAGTAGCTCTGTCTTAAATGGGCTTTATCTGAGGGTTGAGGGTACTGGTGGATGAGAAGCTCAACATGATCTGGCAATGGGTGCTTGCAGCCCAGAAAGACAACCGCATCCTGGGTCGCATCAAAAGAAGCGTCGCCAGCAGGTCAAGGGAGGTCATTCTGCCCCTCTGCTCTGATGAGACCCCACCTGGAGTACTGCATCCAGTTCTGGAGTCCCCAACATAAGAAGGACATGGACCAGTTGGAGAGGGTCCAGAGGAGGGCCACGAAGATGATCAGAGGGCTGGAGCAGCTCTCCTGTGAAGACAGGCTGAGAGAGTTGGGGCTGTTCAGCCTGGAGAAGAGAGGGCTCTGGGAAGACCTTATAGAGGCCTTACAGTACCTAAAGGGGGCTTATAAGAGAAAAGGAGATAAATGCTTTAGCAGGGCCTGTTGTGATGGTAATGGTTTCAAAATAGAGGGAGATTGATTTAGATTAGATATTAGGAAAACATTTTTTACAATGAGAGTGGTGGAACACTGGAACAGGTTGCACAGAGAAGTTATTGATGCCCCATCCCTGGAAACATTCAAGGCCGGGTTGGATGAGGCTCTGAGCAACCTGATCTAATTGGGGATGTTCCTGCTCCTTGCAGGTGGATTGGACTAGATGACCTTTGAAGGTCCCTTCCAACCCTAACCATTCTATGATTCTATGATTTGGCATTCCTTTAGGATCTTAAGATGTATCTCCAGAAATCCTTATTTAAATATGCAGATTAGCAAGTGATGTGCTTGGTTTTTCTTTTAAGAAGACAAGGAAACAAAATAGAAATGTACTTTTCAGTGGGAAACTAGATTAGAGAGGGAGAAAGAGGGGTAAGGAAAACAAACAAAAAACCCCAAAACAAAACCAAAATATAGATTCTTTAAGATCTGTATTTATTTTTTATGTTCCCCACTTACTATTCTGACACTGCGTCAGAAATTATGTTTTTGTAGTTTTGAAATAATAGCTGTCATCATTTATCTCTTTGAAGAATGAAAGTGAATAACCAACTTGTTTTCTTCCCCTGGCCAAACAGGCTGTTCCAATGTTCAAGACTGATTGTGAACTTTGGACTGGTAACAATTTAAGTAGATGAAATTGGGTGAGAAAGATGCTGTTGGTATGGATAGGCTCAGAATATGACCAAGGTTCTTTCTTCTTTCTTGCAAACTCCATTTACTAAAATTGCCAGAGTGGGTTCTGTAGTGTTGGGTTTTTGTATCTGTTTTTGGAATGAAGGTGGACTTACTTTTGTCTTCCTGAGTTTTATTTCCTTTTAAAGGAAAGTGTCAGTGTTTTATAGCTGTCTTTGTATGATCCTCAAACACATTGAAATGCTAATATGAAAATGCTAAATTATTTACTAGTAATGTTAGTTTTAAATATAGAAATAGAAAAATAATGCTAGAAATTCCATCATCTGTTAACATAAAAAAAAAATAGACAATGGTGTTACTTATGCAGGTGTTTTGAATGAGCGTTTTACAAGGTGCCAAATGCTGGTACAACCTGTGTAGGTTCTTTCATCCACGCAGTAAAAATAGGAAGGACTGACATGCTGATTGGAACACGCATTCCCTGATCCCCTAGCACAAATGAGAAAACAGAGTAATTAGAGGGGCAAAATTTGTGTGTTCCCTGCATTATTTGTACACATAAGAGGTTATCTGTTGCTGCAAATTGGATTAGCTGTATAAACAGCAGCATAATTTATTTCAAGTCAGGTCTCAAAGACTTGGAAAAGAATAGTGGAAGAACAAGAAGGGAATTGTAAAAAGGAGGGGGTATGGAGAATACAGCCATACTTGTGTACAAATAACTCCTGTTACTCATCTATAACTAGATGTATTTTAATACAGCAAAATGTCTTTGTGGTTTTTTATCATTGGCAATGTAGAGAGGTTGAGACAACATTTCAGCAGAAGCTCTGAACCTATATGGTAACGGCTGTTGAAATTACATATTTATAACCAATCATATTCCATAAATTCATAAAATCAATCACCACCTCCTTCTGAGAATCTATGAATATTCATACTTCTTCCCCAGATAACTTGCAGAAATGATGATGCGCCTTCCAAATGGATATATATATATAGTTGGTTCTCTGAAGTCAATAACATAACTTCTCTTTCACTTTTCTGGTGCTTGGATTTTATTCAGTGTACTCTTGCTTAGTTCCTGACAGGAACATTTTGGGAAGCTTCCCTGCTTGCAGCCATGGTGATAGCATGCAAAGCCGTTTGTCTGTGCCTCTCATGGGCTCTGCAGAGGTCCGTTAGCAGTCCGAGATGCATCGGTGCTCTCCTGGGTTCTGTAGGGCTTAAAAGAGCATTGTGTTTCTTCCCTCCTGTAGGGACTACTCTGATGAAGAAAAGTATAACCTATACTAATGCAAACAGTTGAATTAGGAATAATATTGGTAGCATTTACTACCGGAGTAACTCCATACAGAAAGGTAGTGCAACTTGATCAGAGACACAAAGACGTTTTTTCTTTTTGTTTTTCTAAATTTTTTTTGGAGAATGTTTAATTTCTCTATTCACTCTTTAATACATATTTTTTGAATTTCTCTGGTCTTTAATTAGCATATTCTCCAATGAGATTCATTCTGTCTTTTTGGGAAACATGAAAACTGTAAATGCTTCCAAGTTTGTGTATCATTAAATAATTCTTGGAAATTATGTGGGTATCTTAGTAAAAATCTTAGTAAAAAGTATCCTTTTTGTTACTTAAATGAGAATGTTTTTGTGGTGTTTTTTTCTCATGTTTACAACTATTCTTGTCAAGCAGCCTATTTAATTTTATTAGAAGTTTTGATTTGTTGCATGTAGTATGTACCTTGATTTTTCTAATCTTGATTGTTGATTTTACAGACCAAATCTGTCACTTTGGTAAATGAGACATTTTATTTAATCTCCAGTCTTTAAACAACCTTCTAAAAGAGGGATCTTTTTGAGTGCAAAGTTCGTTGTCATGTTGCTAGTGTGTGTTTCTGACCAGAATGCAAAGTAGCTGTAATCCATACATTCTTTTTTTCCTGTACTGGGATAGATGCCAAATCTGTGTCAGCGATTAACTTCTGAATGTGTCAGCTGTAACAAATACAGTTCATTGTTTCATGACTAGTTAACAGCTAGTTAAAAGGCAGGAACAGCTCAAATGAAAGGAAAGTACTGTACATTTTGTATCTAAAATACTCAGGCTGTTAAAGCTACTGAGAGGAAGAAAAAAAAAAAAAAAAACAATTATCGGAGGAATTTTTTAGATAGACCAAAAAACTTAGGTGATTCTTACAATCAAAACATGCCAGATCACTGGGTAATGAAGTTATCTGAAGAAATTATGGTCAGTTAAAATAATTTTCAATAAAGGATTATATAATTCAATATTTAAGCTTCTATTACATGCATGTAAAAAGCAAAACAACAACCCCCGAGATACTGGTTAGAAAAAGAATATAACAAGGAAGAAAAATGCCTTAACTTCTTCAGAGAAGCTAAGAGTATGAAAACTATCATCTAGAGCAAAGTGCAAAATCACAGTTTAGAGGGATGAGTTAATGATACTCTTTCTTCTCACAGACATACATTTTTCAAAATACTTTTTGTTTGTTTGCAGATTGTTTGTACGAATTCACAACTATTTTATGTTAATGTTTTCTCTATATTTTTGGCAAATTTTCCCCTGCAAGTGAAATGTGAATGGTTTGCTGTAAACATTTCAAAACTACAGTGTATTTGATTAGTTCTTTAAGCCTCGTGTTGACCTCTTCCCCTAAATTTTATATCAGCTATCTCAGCAGAAAAGTTTAGCAGTTCACACTGCAATTTCAGTGTATGTAAGACTTATTTTTTATAATTTTATCTTTAAAGGTGTATGTTTTTGTATTCTGTCTTGTTGAGCTTACCATGAAAATACTGGTAGTAAAGGAAGACAAAAGAGGCTGTTGTAACAGGTGTCATATTCAATATCTTGCATAAGAGAGCACATTCAGTTGTTATCTCACAATGATGACAGGTGCTAGAACTCTGCAGAGATGCAGAATTATTTTTGTTGACTAGCTTATTCAAGTCCTGTTATTTTAAAGTTGCAGTAAGTGGAAGGTTTAAATGTCCTACTAGGCAGAGCAAAGACAGAGGAAGCCATACAGTGAAATGTCAGTAATCTAGCAAGAGGAGAAAATATATATTGTTATATATAAACACAACATCAACAACAAAAAACTTCTGGAAAACATAAATCAGGATCGTACTGAATGTGTGCTTTGACTTAGAAGAGGAACTTCAGCAATTGACAGCAAACTATACTGCTGGGTGAATTTTTAAATGCAAGGAAACTTCTGAAAAAATCTATAATTTGCTTAGCTTATTTTAAAATAAAACTTATTTTAAGAAAGTGGAGGGAAGGGGAAAGGGCTTTGCATAGCCAGAAATCAGACTTTGTGTATAGATCTGTGGAATAAAATGTTAACTCTCAACTCATTGACGGTGGGGCAGCCTATGCAGAAAGTAGTGTTTACACCTAATGTACAGATTGTGAATCTGCAGTCCCAGTCCTTCAGCACTTATTCCTCCTGCTCTCTGCTACCCCCACCCTAGTTCCCTTCTTACACAGTAATACTGTTACATTTAAAAAGGGATTCCAGACAGTGGTTTGCCCTGTACATGCATCAGAATGTTTTATATTTGTAATGCATAATTCTCTGTATCTGTAAAATAGTAGTTGAGTCACAAGCAGGTTTTAATTGTCTACGATCAACTTGGTGGGCATAGTAGAAGACAAGATTGGTACTTTTTATAAATTTTTGTTCGTCCCCCATCATCTTACAGTGGAAGATCTGTGAGCCTTAGGAGGTGAAACAATTTGAGATACATAAATCAAGAAATCTAGTAATTCCTGTCTAATATACAAACTGTCTTCAACTCAAGCTATATGCTTATCACTCTGCTCTTTCTGAGATCTCAACCACCTTCATCATTTCCCATTGCTACTTTTTGTAGCTTTTCTTGAGCATGCTAGTGACTGTGGAACACGTGCAGAGGTATCCCATGCATTCTTGAACCCGGGATCTTTGAAATTAGTTACTGCAGTGCTGAGATTTTGTAAGGAGGGGAAGGAAGTATCAAAAAGGGCTGAGAGCAACTGCATGCTGAGGATAATGATAGGAAGATTTCTCTCTTGCAAGTGGAAGCCAAAATTAATGAACCTGGATCCTATGATCTTGAATGAAACTAAAACTGGCAAATACTGTACCTTTGTTTAAAAGGTAGAAGAAAGATGTCTGGCCAGTACATGCTTGCTGCTCTAACACAAATAGTGTGCAAGGCTGTATATATGTGTGTATGTAAATATATCTATCTCATGTAGCTTTCAAATATAAATAATTTTACTTACGTAGTTATGTCATTGTCCCAGATTCCAATGAAATTATTCTTTTAATGTAGTATACAAGTCTGGTCATCCATTTTCCAGAATAAGTGTTTGTGCAAGATGGGAAATAAGGCATCGGGACATGAGAAAAAATGGCTTTGTTTACTTTAAAGTGGAGAGGGGGCATGTTTGGAGTCTCTAAAAATTCCAGAGGGGTAAGTGGCAGGAAGGAGAATTATTCTTTATTTAAGTTAAAGTATGTGCTTGCTGCAGGAGTAAATGGGTTTGAACTGACTGAACAAATTTAGTCTGAAAATGTAAAGATTAATTCCATCCATAAGAGCAAGGAAAATGTGAAACAGCCTTTAAAATAATGGTTGTATAAAAATAAGTGGTTTTAAGAAAGAAGTAAAGAGATTTGAGGGGGGATGTTTTAATGCTGTGCCTACAGAAGGGCACCAGAATCTTCTACCCAAAGAGTGCTCTTCTCCTGCTGTTTTCCTGCATTCTTGATTGAGTTATTTTTGGAATTAAACCTTGAATTTTCTCCTTTAAGTTTGTATTTGGTAAAGAAAAAGTGCATTGGAATTAACTATTTAATTATGTAATAAAAGTTAATAATTTAAATAATCCATACTAAATAATAGTGTATTTGTTCAGGAAATTGTTTCTAGAATTTTCAGATGTGTAAAATCTGTGCAATGATTTACCACGCAATGAGAATTAACTTTGTTTTCACTCCTGTCATATTCTTATTGTGAATTAGCAATGATTAATTAAGTCCAAAATCTGAGATTAAAAATAGGTAGCATATAGTACCTTGACGAGACACCTATAGTCTGCTCTTATACACTGAAAGAAATGCTTTCTAAATGCTTTTACCTCACAAAATAAGTAGGAGTTCTTTAACAATGTAAATAATAGAAATTTTGACGATCAGAAACATAAAAACGTGACTTTTCTGCGTGACAAAAACTGTTCTGGGGATGTTTAAAGAAGAATCTGGTATTTACAGAAGTCATAGCCAAGTAAGCTTCACCAAGCTGTCACTGAAAACATGAAATCAAGTGATCAGTATTTGTATTCTCTGCAGAGATGATCTGAGAAAGTGACTCATCTTGAAGAGCAAGAATTTTACTTGTGACTTCTGCAAATGTTTTTAAACAATTAATGATAAGATGCTGGAGAATCACTGTACTATCTGCAAAGAGAAATATTCAAAATTGCACATTCCATTAGACATAAGACAATTATGAAATACCGAATAACTTGAATCTGGGAAATTACTGTGGGTGGAAGAATCAGAAAAAATAGATGATTTTTTCTTTAATGTATTTTTACAATGTTTTGATAAAGGACATCAGAATAGATGCCCTCCAATTTACAGGAGTTTTATGAGTATAATAGACTGTAATAGAAAAATGCATTGATTAAGACACCATAAATGTGCATGTATCATAGAAGACTTGAAGTTTAGAAAGAGGTATTGAGAAGGTAATTTCCTGGACTCCAAGAACTTTGCAGCGAGTCCTTAGTTGTGCATGTTTGTTCATTGTGGTAAATAGTCTTCAGTTTCACATCAGTGGTATGTATAACTAAACAGATTCCAACAATTTGTATGGAGAGGACGGGATACAATTGCCAGAACTCAGACTTCTACATTTGATACATCAGAAGTATTAGATGAATTTTTACATTCTCCTTATGGTGATGTCATGAATTTCTTCAACTTAGCTGTTTTTTTTTCTGGCCTTCCCAGACGGAACAGAAGGCTGGAACCCCAGAAAATAGGCAAATATTCTCCTAAATGTGCTCTATTTATGGTTTCAATTAATGCTATAGAAGCAACCTTTTTTGCCTAAGGGAAAAAGAATCATAGTACCAGCAAGTAACTTACATTCAACAGGTCGATGTCTAGTTCCATACACTCCTTAAAAAGAAAGGACAAATGGAAAGAGATATTAGTCTGGAATGTTTCATATCCTCTCTTATGAAACAGCAGTATCCTTGGCAGGACATGCTGTCCAAATCTTGTAACTTCACAAACATTTCCTTCTTTCATTTATAGGCATTCTACTCATGCAAATCAAAGACATTTAGACTTTTAATTTAAAATTGCATTGCTCTGTATTTAGATTTCAATAGTTAATACAAAAATAAATCATACAGTATTGGTCACAATATTGCCTTTTTGCTGGAGTGCCTTTTTGCTTAAATGTTAACCTCGGACCCTAGTATACCGTAAGAAAACAGGGAGGCCAGTTTGTAAGGTAGATGAGCTTTTGCAAGTTTAGAAGTTGCTAATTTGTTTCTGCTTCCATGTAACTACTCCTCACATTGCAACCTTGTATACCTGTTATTCTAGTATTTAATACAGCCTGAGTGTTCTCAAGTTTCTGGAAATGTCTGGTTTATCGTTCTAGTTCATGTTCAAATGCTTTTCCAGGCTCGCATTACATCAGTAAATGGCATCATAATTCCAATTTAATATGTCTTTAGTTGATACATTTTGTCAATGAGTCCTTATTAGATCTGAATCTTTTTTGCAAAATAATGGCCACAGGATTTCCACCTGTATTCTCTAAACAAGCTAGGCTAAGTTTAATTCAGTGAGACACCTCTAATTTAGAAATAATCTGCTACTTTTAAAAAGACCTCTGAAACAGATAATCTTCACTTTGATAGTTTATTCTTCATTTTATGATGTATTAAAACTTTTGTCTAAGGAATAGAGTGCAAATATTTTAAGTTAATTCATTTGTGTTTATTCTCTGCTTGCAATGTCATAATTCTATGTGCAAGTATAATTAAAAAGACTTCATATCTCTTGTAATATCAATAAATTTTATATTGCACTCTCTGCCCAGAGAGGAAATTCTGAATTACAAATTAAAGCAAAAAGAACACTCTCAAATAGATACTATGAAAAGATTAATTTAAAAGAAGAATATAAAGTAGGTGCTTTCAAGAGCAATTACATATGAAGATGACTTTTTTTTAAGTCCTGAAGGACTAAACCAAAATAAAAGTGCAATGAAGAATAGGGAATGACATCATAAATACAAAGAAAAGACTGATGCCAAGTTTCAGTTCTTGTGTAATGCTAAATATCTAAAGTATGTAAGCCCGCAGCTAGACGTGTAAACTTAACAAACATTTTTTCATATGAGAAACTGTCTCTCTTTGCTGTACTGTGCAATTTGTAGTAAAGCTAAATTGAAGGTTTGATGCTTTTAGTTTTGTTTTGGCATGGAGCCAATTGTGAACTTCTCCGCCAACCTAACTCCTTATAATCTTCCTGGTAGCAGATTTTTTTTTTTCTGCTGATATCTACCCTTGG
The DNA here is from genome assembly GCA_011801015.1 of Ardeotis arabs. Taxonomy (NCBI): domain Eukaryota; kingdom Metazoa; phylum Chordata; class Aves; order Otidiformes; family Otididae; genus Ardeotis; species Ardeotis arabs. Next base: position 78,873 of record JAAGAY010144017.1, on the reverse strand, counting down.
AAAAGGGAGAAGTATACAAAAGACAACAATGTGTTCTAGGTACTGCAGTGTCTTTTGGCTAGAAATCTCCAGGTGGCCACATGCTGATATGGGGTTGTCCTTGTTTCTCAGCCTTGCCTTTTCCTCCTTGTCTTCGTTACGCACGTCCAGCCAAGACTTACTGGTGACAGAAACGCTTGCTTTTCCTTCCTGTTATATAAAGCAGGGAGGTGCATACGAGTGGATTGCATTGCTAGTATAGATCACGAAGAGGGCAAGGTTGCTCTACTACATCATTCAAATGTTGTATTTGCTTAGGTTTGTTTTCTAAAGCTGTTTGTATTCCTTTCAAAGTACATATTGCATTGTAAAGCCACGCAGTACAAGTGGCTGGACAGACCTTGAAGAAAACAATGTTTTCTTCCTATGTAATAGGAGAAGTTCCTACGTAATGCTGTAATGTGACTGAAGAGAGCAGCCATGTATTGTCTTTGACCGTTGGGGTTTTTTACTAGTATCACTTAAATTATACACTTGTCTGGTTTCTATTGGATATGTTAGAGAAGATACAGTTCTGTCGAACTGGTTTCATGACATGCTTCATGAGCAAAGCTTCAAATTGCGTTGTCTTTTTTTTTTTTTTGTGTTAAGCAGGTGTTTACACACACACACACACCCTGCTTCAGGTAAAATAGTGTAACGCTGCAGGATTGCATTTGAACTGGTTCTCCAGTTTCCTGACTGCTGCTGAGATTTTATAATGAATTTCTGTAGATTCTGAATTTTTTAAGATCAAATTTTGGAAGATTTTCAGAATATTTTTAATCAAGTTTTGGCCTCTATATATGTTAATACTGGCACTAGGTACAAAGTATATGACAGAGTTCAGTAGTTTAATTCCAGTTCTGTTTTCATTGATTGTTTCATTTACAGTAGCAATTTTAGATTATGAAATTCTTGACACTGTCTCGGTACATAAATAGGTAGCTTCTTATTAAATTATCTCCACCTGGTGGCAGTGTGTCATAGCTAGCAATGGAGTAACAGGCAGAACTGGAGCACTTCCCCCCGCCCCTTACAAAAACAGAACATCAAAGCTGGTTAACTCAGGTGAGTCATTTATTGCTTAAAAAAAACCCCGTAGATAGGCATGAAATATTTTAAAGCTGAACTGTGGTGCCTTGTATGGAATTTGATGCAAGCACAATGTGGATCTTTAACTGGTAAGGATCCCGTGCATAAGTGCCTTCAAAATGCAAGTCAGTTGCAAAAGCTCTGTTAGCATCACTGCATTAATTCACTTAAAAAGAACAATGCAGGTATTTTGATGGCTGAAGTCAACACTCAAGTGTTTCACATATATATTCTGCTTATTCCTGTGGTTACCAAACATGGATTAGGCTGTGCAAAGGTTGCATAATGTGTTTTCTTCAAGCATATTTTTACAGTCTGTTGCAAAGAAATGCTCTTTACTCAAGTGCTGAATTGCCAGTTTTCCTCAGTGAAGAAAGGAAGCATTTTCAAAACAATAAGCACAGTGTCAACCTGTCTTCTCAAAATATGTTTTCAAGAGCTTTGCTACAAGACTTTTCATATCACAGTTGTTAGAACAGGGTTTACATTTGAAGTTATACAAGCAATTCCATATTATTTAAGTACTACATATAATTAAGATTTTTACAGAAAAGCGTAATTATTTGGTTAACCACAACTGAGTGGTTATTTTGCCTTACAAGTAAAGTAATCTCTTAAATGTTGCAGGTTTACATCTCTATCTAAAATTTTAAGGTACTCCAGAATGATTCTGAGGGATCAGTTAGGAAGGAAATTAGAGATTATGCTGTATTTTCAAAAATTCCTGTGACCAAAGGAAGCTACAGCATCCCTGAGTGGTGTAAAGTGCTTTGACCAGCCTAATTCTTACATGAAAGGTTCCTTTAACATTGGGAGATATTTTTAAGGTAACAATTACAGTTTTTCCTGTGGAAAATACTTAGTTGTTTTTTTTTTTTGTCAAAAAAATACTAAACACAGTTTTAGTTACTATAGCTTGAAACTGCAATGGTCATGAGAAAAAAAAAAAAAAGCCAAAAGTCATAATGGTTTGGGTTGGAAAGGGCCTTGAAAGGTCATCTAGTCCAACCCCCCTGTAAGGAGTCAGGACATCTCCAGCTAGATCAGGTTGTTCCCTGTCCAACTTGGCCTTGAATGTTTCCAGGGATGGGGCATCCACCACCCTCATTGCAAAAAAAATTCTTCCTTATCTCTAGTCTGAATCTACCTTCTTTCAGTTTAAAACCAGATAAAAACTGGAGCTGCTAGTTTGTTGCTGATGTTGCCAGGATGTTTTCATTTGAGGGAGACTGAATCCATACTATGTCAGAAAGACAGATGAGCTCTTAAATAGTCAATTGCTTTTCTTGTGCTTCTCAATCTTGGAGTTCATCCAACTGTATTTCATGGTGCGTCTCAATACAGTGCCTGGTAATTTGGTGCTTTGGGTTGAAACAAAGTTTTCTTTAATAACAGTGTTATTACAGGGAGCAATGTGAAGCTGTTTTGTTTTTTTTTTTTTTCCCCAATTTTCTAGTCTCAAAAAGGTATACAGCATTGAAATTAAGTAGCTACAATATTTTACAGAAGTATGTGTATACTTTTAATAAGACTGAAATTTCAACTGCCTAAGCCATTATGCATTTCCGGAAAAGTTAGTCTGTTGCTAAGCTTTATTTTATAAAATATCAGTGACAGGTGCAGCTTCTCAATCTAAATAGATATTTTGGGTATTACCTTGAATACCTAGGACTCATGTTTGTGTTTCATATTCATTATGAAATCCTATCTGTATTGCTCACAAATGTAATGCTTCCACTTATGACTGTTGCCCCTTTTGCTCCTCTGTACCAATTATAGCTGGATTTTTGGTGTAGTAAAACCAACAATAAGTTGAAATTAAAGCTGCCGCTCAGTCTCCATCATTTTATCCCTTAATAATCTATGTGGTCTTGTGGTTTTGTTGGTTTTTTTGGTGGGTTTTTTCTTTTGTTTCTTTTTGTTGTTTTTTTTTTTTTCTTCCCCAAAATGCTAAGTATTGCTACTTTGTCGATAACCACAGAATTCATAATTCATGTTGTGCCCACCTGGGCGGGTGGCAAAGTACATACAAAATCAGAATTCTACATTGTAGTAATTTGAAGGTTTTGTAAATGAAATTATTTGTCTTTGGATCCTTTAATTGATTCCAACAAGAATAAGTTAATGAAAACATATGGTACTGAAATCACTTGAAAATTCTTTTGTGCATATATTACAACACGGAGACCTCTTTTGTAATACTTGATGTGAACCATCATATGAGCACGCCTACATCCAGTAAGTAAAGCATGTGCTACTTTATAACTATCTTAACACAATCATATAATGTTGTTTGAGTTCTAGCTGCAGTTTTCACTGTGTATGGAGGAAGAGAAAGAAGGAATCTTATCCTTAAAATTGCAGGAAGTCATTAAGCTTCCAGTCTCTCTCATACCATATGACTCTCATGACTAGAGTGCTCCAGTGGATGGCTATAAGCTCTTCAGAAGGGATAGGCAAGGAAGGAGAGGCGGTGGAGTGGCTCCGTATGTTAGGGAGTGTTTCGATTGTACAGAGCTCAACGATTCTGATGATAAAGTTGAATGCTTATGGGTAAGGATGAGGGGGAAGGCCATCAAGGCAGATATCCTGCTGGGAGTCTGTAACAGACCACCCAATCAGGATGAAGAGGTAGGTGAGGTGTTCTACAAGTGGTTGGCAGAAGTCTCATGATTGCTAGCCCTTGTTCTTGTGGGGGGACTTCAACTTGCCAGATGTCTGCTGGAAATACAACACGGCAGAGAAGAAACAGTCTAGGAGTTCCTAGGATGGTGTGGAAGATAACTTTCTGACTCGGCTAGTAAGTGAGCCTACTGGGGAAGGTGCCTTCCTTGATCTGCTGTTTACAGAGAAGGACTGGTGGGAGATGTGGTCAGAGGCCATCTTGGGCTTAGTGACCATGAAATGATAGAGTTCTTGATTCTTGGTGAAGTAAAGAGGGAAGTCAGCAAAAGGACTACCGTGGACTTCCTGAGGGCAGAATTTGGCCTGTTTGGGACACTGGTTGAGAGAGTCCCTTGGGAGACAGTTCTGAAGGGCAAAGGAGTCCAGGAAGGCTGGATATTCCTCAAGAAGGAAGCCTTAAAGGCACAGGAGCAGACTGTCCCCATGTGCTGTAAGATGAACCAGCGGGGAAGACGACTGGCTTGGCTGCACAGGGAGCTTTTGCTGGGACTCAGGGGAAAAAAGGAGAGTTGACCACTTTTGGAAGAAGTGACAAGCAACTCCCGAGATCCCTGTGCTCTTCTTTAGGTCATGCAGAGGGAAAATTAGAAAGGCAAAAGCCCAGCTTGAACTCAATCTGCTTATCTCTTGTAAGAGATAACAAAACATGTTTTTACAAATACATCAACAACAAAAGGAGAGCCAAAGAGAATCTCCACCCTTTATTGTATGTGGGGGGGAACATTATCACCAAGAATGAGGAAAAGGCTGAGGTACTTAATGCCTTCTTTGCCTCAGTCTTCAGTAGTGAGACCAGTTATCTTCAGAGTGTTCAGCCCCCTGAGCTGGAAGACAGGGAAAGAGAGCAGAATAAACTCCTCATAATCCAGGAGGAAGCAGTTAACGACCTGCTACACCACCACACTCCAAGTCTATGGGGTTGGATGAGATCCACCCGAGAGTACTGAGGGAGCTGGTGGAGGAGCTTGTCAAGCCACCCTCCATCCTTTATCAGCAGTCCTGGTTAACAGGGGAGGTCCCAGATGACTGGAGGCTTGCCAATGTGATGCCTATCTACGAGAAGGACCGGAAGGAGGGTCCTGAGAACTACGGGCCTGTCACCCTGACCTCAGTGCCGGGGAAGATTATGGAGCAGTTCATCTTCAGTGTGCTCACCAGGCACGTGCAGGACAGCTAGGGGATGAGGCCCAGCCAGCATGGGTTCGTGAAAGGCAATGCCTGCTTGACTAACCTGATCTCCTTCTATGACCAGATGAGCCACCTAGTGGATGAGGGATGTGATCTATTTGGACTTCAGTAAAGCCTTTCACACTGTCTCTCACAGCATTCTCTTAGAGAAGCTGGTGGCTCATGGCTTGGACAGGTGTACCCTGCGATGGGTTAAAAACTGACTGGATGGCCAAACCCAGCAAGTTGTTGTGAATGGAGTTAAATTCGGTTGGTGGCTGGTCACAAGCAGTGTTCCCTAGGGCTCAGTTTTGGGGCCAGTCTTGTTTAATATCTTTATCAATGATCTGGATGAGGGGATGAATGAGTGCTCCCTCAGGAAGTTTGCAGATGACACCAAATTGGGTGGGAGTGTCAATCTGCTTGAGCGTAGGAAGGCTCTGCAAAGGGATCTGGACAGGCTGGATTGATGGGCCTACATCAATTGTATGAGATTCAACAAGGCCAAGTGCCGAGTCCCGTGCTTGGGTCACAACAATCCCATGCAATGCTGCAGGCTTGGGGAAGAGTGGCTGGAAAGCTCCCTCACAGAAAAGGACCTGGGGGTGCTGGTAGACAGCCAGCTGAACATGAGCCAGCAGTGTGCCCAGAAGGCCAAGAAGGCCAACAGCATTCTGGCTTGCATCAGGAACAGTGTGGCCAGCAGGAGTAGGGAAGAGATTGTGCCCCTGTACTCGGCACTGGTGAGGCCTCATCTCAAATACTGTGTTCAGTTTTGGGCCCCTCAGTACAAGATGATGTTGAGTTGCTGGAGCGTGTCCAGAGGAAGACAACGGAGCTCGTGAGGGGTCTGGAGAACAAGTCTTATGAGGAGTGGCTGAGGGAACTGGGATTGTTTAACCTGGAGAAGAGGAGGCTGAAGGGAGACCTCATTGCTCTCTACAGCTACCTGAAAGGAGGTTGTAGGGAGGTGGGTGGTGTTCTCTTCTGCTGAGTAACTAGTGATAGGACGAGAGGAAGTGGCCTCAGGTAAGGGGAAGTTTAGATTGGGTATTAAGAAGAATTTATTTACTGAAGGAGTGGTCTGGCACTGAAACAGGCTGCCCTGGGAAGTGGTGGAGAGTCACCATCAAAAAATGTGTAGACGTGGCACTTCAGGACATGGTTTAGTAGACATGGTGGTGTTAGGTTGACAGTTGGACTTGTTGATGTTGGAGGTCTCTTCCAACCTTAATGATTCTATGATCAGTTTGTAGATTAAAAATACCCATATAAGCATCTCTAGTTTGGAAATGAGCAGTAATCAGTTCAATACTTTAGCAAGATCTTTCTTTAATATACTCAAAAGGTTTTAGCCTTCTGTCAGTCACAATATTATAAAAGTAGGAGAAGTCAAAGAGAACGAAGTATGATAGATTTTTATATCTCTAGGTGAACTTGAGGGAATGTAGCTGAAAGATGTTTTAAGATCCAACAGAAGCATCTTCAGCGCAGAAAATATGTTAGCTCTGTGTGACAAATATGAGGATCGGCTTCACAGAAGGCAAAGAATTTTGAGCAGCTCTGAAAATGTTCATGTCCCATTTCCCTGGCATGATGAAGGCTCGTGAAATGATGAGGTTTTTTTTTAATTCCAAGTATTTTCTTACTGTTATATCACATGCCATTGATTTTCCTAAAAAAACCTGCAGTAATAATATACTTTTTAAAATATTAAATTGCAAGGTAGACTTGAATACAGAACTGTGGATTGATGCAGCTGTCCCCCAGAGCAGAAGATAATGCTGTCCTTCAGGCTTTAATATTTTGTTTATTATCCCTAGGGTCATTATCAGAATCCCTACTTGTTCTGAGTTGACTAACCATAGACATTATGATTGCAAGAAGTTCAACTAAAGCTAAAATGAATTTTGGAAAGGTCACCTGACCACTAGATGACTGCTGTCACAGTTAAAGTAAACTAAAATCAACTCAGACCAATGCAAATCTAGAGAAGTCAGTTACCAGAGAAACTAATGGAAAAATCATATTTACTTTACACAGCTATTTATTGTAAAGAGGAGCAATTAATGAATCTAGTTCTTTGTATTTAACTTTTGCTATACATCTGCTTTCTTAACTATACTATACTTCTTGTGGTTTAGCCCTAGTCACCACACAGTTTCTCGCTCCCCCCTCCCCAACAAGATGGGGAAGAGAATTGGGAAGAAAGGAAAACTTGTGGGTTGAAATGAAGACAGTGTACTAGAATGGCAAAGGAAAACTACAATAATAACAGAATATAAGGATACTAAAATACACAAAATGAACAATGCATGATTTCTCACCACCGATGATCTGATGACCAATACAGCCTGTCCCGAGCAGTGATCATGGAAACTCCTCAGCAAGCAGAGAAGTGAGAGAGAGAGAGAGAGAGAGAGACATGCCCTGTTCCCTGGCCCATCCCCACTTATATACTGGGCATGATGTTTATGGTGTGGAATACTCTTTGGCCCATTTGGGTCAACTGTTCTGTCTGTACACCTCCCAGCTTCCTGCAGCTGCACCTTAGCGAGACCTGGAAAGCCAGTGTTCTTGGTCTCATCAGCAACAACTCACGTTGTCAAGTGCATTTATCAACATTCTTCACATACGAAATAGAAAACATGTTGGCTACTGAGAGGAAAATGAACTCCATTCCTGCTGAAACCAGGACACTTCTTAAATTCTGTTTCTCTTTTTATAGATTTCTCAAATGGTTCCAAGACAGCATGAAAAATTACCTGTTTCAGTGAAAGGTTAGCATTCAGTTAACATTTATTGGGACATACTACTTTTTCTCCAAATAAGTGTGCAAACAGAAGTAGAAGAATGATACACATCCACCTTCCCCAAAGAATGAATTTCTAAAAAGCAAAAGAAAAATAGCAAAAAAAAAAAAAAATTTCCCTCTATCTCATTTCTCTCTTAAAAGCTACTTTTAAAAGCAAGAATTATGTTAGGCAAATCTGCATGACAAAATGTTTTTCACTATTGAAATTGTTTGTGAAATTAAAGAAGTAAGGTATGGTTCCTACAGCAAACGCATTCATCATGTGGTATTAGATGACCTTTCCACAATGGATGGCAACTACAGTTCACGTCTTCTACCATGTGTAAATTTCATGACAGTAAACCAGTAAAAATTAGCAAGTTTTATGTGTGTGGTGTTTCTTATTACATCATATGTTGAAATGACCATTAAAATTAATCCTTAGATAAGTTGCTGTTTGATCTTACAGGAGATATTTCTTCTAATGCACAGATCTGCTACAGCAGTATCTCCATTTTGTGTAAGCTTAGTGGTGAGTATGATCATTAAAGAGCAGAAGAACTAGGGGTTTATGGAAAAAAAAATCTTCCTTGTGAAATAAATTTAAGTTAAATACATACTGAAGATATTTTAAGTCCTTCAGCTAGTCTCAGCAGAAAACGATATCCAAAGTTACCTAATAGGTGCCACTGACCGTCTACTTCCCAGGAAACAGTAGTTCATTCAAAATATGGAAATAGCTTTGCTTGTGGTCACCCTTCAACGTTTGATAATGTAGAACTTGAATCAGTGTTACAATACTTCAATTTTATTCCTCTGAAATTCACCTACAGTCAGTTGGAACATGTATTACATTAAGAGAATACAAAGAAAATAACTGAAAACCCATAATGCCCTTGTGAGATGCTGTGACCAGAGTCTGTTAATTGTATATATAGATTTCTACTTATGTATAAATAACCTTTATCCATATTGCTAAGCTTAAAGACAAAGTTTATGCTTGAAATAAATTTTCACCACTTAATTTTGTAACTTGATAGAAAGACGTCTGAAATCCAGCTTCAGAAGTTAGTTATCAGTTTCACATACTGGTTTGAAAGATAAAATTAACTCATACAAGCACACTTTAGTGATCCCTGGAGATTCTGTCATTGCTTTGATGATCAGTTTCGGTTTTCTGGTTTGCAGGAGACCATTGGCAATATTCTGTTGTTTCTGCTATGCAGTAATTCAGTTTGCTTTTTCATTTAAAACTCCAGTAATAGCTTTGCATCTTAAATTCAGTGAAAGAACACAGTTTGCAGAAACATTATCTAAACATACACAAGGGGAAAAAATGGAAGTTTTGAAAGTGCCAGAGTACATTATTTGTTTAGTTCTTTAACTAGGCATCAATTTATGCAGTTCTTTAAATGCAGTAGTGCCTAGCTGGTATTTAGGTAGCTTGCAAACTCTAATTCAATCAAAAAAGTAGCTACTGAATTTAATTGGCCAACAGTGGAGTCTGCTGTAACTTTTCTGTGAGAAGCAAAATTAGATGATTTCCATATTCTGAGTTCCCTTCTGCGCATCTTTCAAAAACTCTGCTAGTTCCTTTAAGCCACTTTTACCCTTTCTGGACTAGTTTGTGTTAGCTTTAGTATCATTCCTTAAAACATCACTGATTATTACAAGTACTCTTCCATGGTGGGTGCAGTATTTTGGTTGTAGTGTGTGTTGTTGTTTTTGTTTTTTTAACCTGGATCTGCAACTATCCAAGCCTTTATTTTTGCTGTATTAAAGATAGCTTATTTGTTCTTGCTCTTGAATGGCAGTGCCTTATTTTTTACTCTACAACAAAGAAAATTTGAGTCTGTGACTCAATTTTATCCTCACTGACAACTGTCACTTGTGGCAAACGTAAACCCTAAAGGTACTGCTGAGTTCTGTATCTCTAAGTGATCAGTAACCTTTACAGTAGTCAAGATGGAACAGACATGTCACACAACATATTTTACATTATGAGAATGGTTAAATGATTTTAAAAAATAATTTTCACTAGAAAGTTCTTCTTCAGCTCCTGTGATGCTTGAAGATGTATTCACACTGTTATTTGTCTTCTCATGGGCAGTCTTGATAATGCCTTTATTTCCCCACCTACCCAAACTGCTAAAATTCTTCTCTTTCACAGTGCTATCCTTTTAACTCTTCAAAAAAGCTCTCATAAATGTAAGAAGGAGAGCATGGGCAGCTGTCATAAGTTCAAACTCCATCTGTGCTGACTGAAAAAAAGAATGGAAGGCATAGAGAGACTACACCTGGGAGGTGGTAGGTTTCTTAAATAGCGTATGTGAGCTTTCTGGGCCTCACTTAGATGTAAACTCAGATTGAAGTACCTTCAACACTAGTAGTACTCCAATGCCATTGTTCCACATCTGGATGAATTCAAGATATCAAACAAGCTAAATAAGTACTTCTTAAGGCCATTCCCTTTGATAAGAAAGTTTCCTTTCTCATGGAGAGGGAACAGAATTTTTCTTGTCCTCATGTGGTTGGGAAAACCTCTTCTTAGTTGTTTAAGCTTGTGTGTATTAACTGTGAGATATCAGCGACTTCCAACAAGATTTCTAATCACTTCAACAGGTTTTTTTTTTTTTTTCCTTCTCCAGGAAACACCTGCAAGCACAGGAGAACAGCTTCCCTAAATGTTAGTACTCTGCCATCTTTTATCCTAGCCTGACCACAACTAAACAGCATCTTGTATTTGGTGGTATTTTTAGTGATATCATCTCAGTGAAAAGAGAAAAATACTTTTTTTTTTTTTTCTTGCCCCTAGCCTCAGGGATACTGTCAAATATTAGCTTAGGTTCTGTATGATTTTTGAATGGAGAAAATCCAGCTATGAATTCTAAAATCCTCTCTGATTGATAGAGAAATTGAGATCAAATTACTGTCAACAGGGAATAGACGCATAAGGGAACACACTTAAACTTCCAGCATGAAGAGAGAACTGCTGAATGAAGATGTTATTTGGAAATGAAGTTAATTGACTGTAACCTTCCTGGAAATGCAGTAGAGAGCAGTAACATGGATTATGAACTTTCTTGGTTGAAGTGTCTGTAAGAAGCAGATGATATTAGCAACTCCTAAAACCTAAAACTGAAGAAATGTTTTGCATTACAATGGTTCTTATTGCTTTAAATCCTGAGCTCAAGAGTGCCCTCCAGCTATTCTTTTACAGAGTTAAAAAAATATAAGAATTATTTAAGTGTAAAGAGCATGGAAAAGATATGATTCAGTTTCTTACACTGCTGAAATTCAAGATATTATGTCACAGTAAGTTATGAGGAAATCTGTACTTGCTTCATTTTTTTCACTGCTGGAATTGTCCATAGATGTACTGCTGCTTTTCTTAATGTTTATTTTTCTAAGCATTGGTGGGATGGAGTAGCATCTGCCAGACGGGTTCCCTGCCTGTTCCACTTCAAGTGCTGCTGTAGGGACAACCTTACTTTCCTACTCTCAGTAGAGTAGGAGGTCCAAATATAAAAATACTAGTTTACTCTCATTCTAAAAAGTAATAAAATGCAAAACCTCTTAATTTCATTGGCTTTAATGTAATTAGTTAATATAACAACATCAGAATGACTTATACTGGACTGCATGTTGTAGCTGAGAAAAAAACATGAACAAAAATAACTTTAACTAGTCAAATATACTTAGAAATTTTTAAATACTCAAGATAATTTGTATACCACAAAGTTCTTTCTGTATGTCCAGAACAAGTATTTATCTCTAAAATGTCTAGGCTTTATGCAATCTTGCAAAATTTTTTATGGGCTAGATGTTACAGTTCTTCTTTTGGATCCTTTTACTCAGCAAAGCTTAAAATGTAAGAAATACATTGTGCTCCCTTAAGAAAAATGAAAACACAGAGCAGAATCTTTGTGAGCTATGTATCCACAGGTATGCTTAACTTTCTGTTTTACTTATTCCAAATTAAAAGGTGGAATCAGCAGAAAACTTATGTGGCATTCATAGAACAATAGTAAACAATTTTTTTTTCCAGATACTTTCTCAGCAAAATGCTAAGTCCCATCGGAAGACGTTATTTCAGTGACAGAACTGTGCTCTTTGAATTTAATATCCTGAAACACAATTTTGTGTATCAAGGAAATGTCAAAGCAAATAAAAGTTGCATTAACTCTAGACTTAACTTTGATAGTAGTTTTGGAATAAATCTTGTCTCCAAGTTACACATTCTCACTCCAGCTAATGCTGATATATGAAATTGAAAAGTATGTTTGTTAATACCTCTTTTTTATTTTGTGTTGCTGTAGAACATCAGTTGTAATAATATGATCTTAAAATGTACAAACCAGGTTTTGCTATTCCCTTTTATGCTTCCGTGGAACGTTAACTCAAAATATGGATATAAAGTTTAGATAATTCAATGAAATTTTAACCTGTGAGCATGATCTCAGCAGGATCCAATCAGCTGAATTACTGAATAGTATATTATTTAAATTTGTATCCAATGCAGAAGAATGTTTACATCTCTTTGTTAACTTGATTTCTGTGATAATTTATTACACTTAAAAATTATACATATAACAAGGTTTTTTTATTTAATCTAAATCAATCTGCTACTGCATGTGCTGTATTATGAAATATTTTCAATAACTTTTAATAAATAAGGTGAAATTCAGATCTCTATATTTTTATTATTTCAGATTAATATCTGTACTTTGTCTATTTAATAGACTGAATTTTTGTATTTATAATTAGCACATTAAAAGGTTCATGAGAATTAAAAACATTTGCTTCTTTCTAAATATAAGTAGAAAATGCAGATTGAGCAAAGTGAACTTCCACAATTGACAGTATGAAAGAAGTAGGTCTTGTTTATAAATGAGTCTAAGAACATGCAAAGCAGGTTGAAACTGGATGTCCTGTATCTCTTGGTATGTCACTTCCTAGCTACAGCCATCTTATCTTTTTATTTTCTCAGTCAGCTATTTGAGCCTGTCATTTTTTGGAATGTGATATAATCCATCTTTAGTGGACTAATCTAGAATATGGATTGAAAAATTCCAAATACTAAATAAAATTAGATACTTTTCTGGAGAATTCATCTATGAGTTGACTGAAACTATTATGGGTTGACAATATCAGGAAACTTGTTTGCCAAGGTAGTGGAATCCTCCTTCTTTAGTTGGATCTTGTGGTGTGTTGATCTGTAAGAAACTTTTGCTCCTTACTAAACCATTCTCCTTGGCCACAGGATGAGGGGGAGCACTGTCTGGGTCCACAAGTTCTTTACACAAATATTCAGAGCTTGTAATCACCCTCAGTGTCTCCCCTGTCAGTGTCAACAGGACCCATGTGAATAAGCATCAAAGGGAAGTGCTCTTAGAAATGGATGAGCCTTAGCAGTCTCTTCTATGTGCAAGGTCTTAGTCCTGGATAAGCAAGCCCATATGTCAGGTCAGAAGATGTGTAACTGTCACTCACAGGAGGAGTCTTTCATGATTGATACCCATCACTTCTACTTTGTAGCACTCTTTGTTTCGTTGATCAGGTATGGCCAGCCCAAGTGTCTTCCAAACAGAACTTGTTCCAACTTTCCTGTTGCCAGGGCTGCTGCTGTACCTGGCCAAAAACCAAAGTTGTGCAAGCGTCATCTTTGGCAAAGTGTTTTAGCCCACCTCAGTCCATAATATGATGTGTCCTATGTTCTTCTTCCAAAGAGATTACACTATTTGTTAATTATTTATTACTGAGATCAAAAATGTAATATAAATATGATGAAGTTATTTAATTTTATATCAGAAAGAAGACTTGTTGAGAGAAATTTCAGACCATCTTTGCCACTGTTAATGTGAAAGATATCTGAACCAATGAGTAAAACCACTTTTTTGAGGGCAGCATTTTTTTAAAAACCTACTTGTAAAATTAATGTTTAAAACTTTTTTTTTTTAAATTAATAATTCTGGAATAATACTTTGCATGAATGGATAGAATATTTGTGCTGCATAGAAGTGCTGGATTAGTAGCTAGTGTTTGGAGCTATTATAATGTCCCTTAATTAAGTGAAGTTTTGCATAAGATACTATGCAATTAATTAATACCACAAACACACATTGACATCATTATAATTAAGAGAAAGCAGTTGGATTCTCACTGCCTGAAAAAGTTATCTGTTGTAAGTAGTATGTTTTCTCTGCTCTCAGAGAGATGTTGTCACAAAGAGGTTATGTTCCTGATTTATCACTAAAATTGCCTCCAATATTTCTGAAAGTTTTAAATGTGTAATGCATGTATGGTATAATAAGGAAAAATGTTAATCTGACTTTTGAAAATTTTGGATTACTTGTTGGTGTTAGGAATTACTACTTTTTAAATTGAATTTAAAGGTTTATTTGTGATAGAAATGATACCACTCTTTTTATATTAAAAAAAAAAAAAAGTAATGTGGAAATGTATGTTTCTGTTGAAAAATACTTGCAGCTTACCAGGCTGCGTTGCTATGTTTATGTTGGATCAGCCATTGTCTGTTGGAGAAGAATAATCACGTTATATCAGAAATCCTGTTTCAAGGGATGCTTCACAGTAGTGAATTTTTATGTGCTAGTAGCTATGTTTACAAAAATAAGAATAATGTTGGAGGGATTATAAAGTTCCCCTGTAGAAGTAGTCCAGAGCTGTCAACCATTAAGAAAAGCCCAACCACACACACATACACAAAAAAAAAAAAAAAAAAAAAATTAAAAAAACAATTTAAAAAACTCCTAGAAACAAAAAAAAAGCTAAACAAGCTTAACTAAAAAAAATAACCAATCCCAATTGGAAGTGAAAAATGCATGTAAAGTCTTAGAAAAAATGGAGAAAGTCAATTGTTCTGAAAACAGAAAAAAATTCAGTGAGTATGAATGCTTTTCTCTGAAAAGCTAAGTGGTATATTGTTGAAACATTTTTATTCTGTATATGCAATAGCAGGTTTGTATTTTAGATTTAGTATTTAGATTAATTTGCAGCAGAATGGTATTATTGAGTTTGAGGTATCTCATGAGTGGAGTTACCTGAAGGATAGGAAATTCTTGGGAGGCCTCACTGGGTAATGAAGATGATAAATTTATTTAACTGAAAACGTGTTCGTACTGAAATATATGTATTCTGTCATTGCAAATAGTATATGATTGACCTTCAATCTATCAAAATGTCTGTTCTGAAATATATATGAACCAGAAGATTATCGCCCCCATCATTCTGAGTATGAAATAGAATCATCTTTAGCTTATTTGGCAGTGTTGTAATCCTTTCTGTCTTCTGTTCCTTTAAAGGAAACTAAATTTTTCTTCATATGCCAGATAAGGTCATTAGAGTAATTGAAAAGATTATTTTCTGATTGGAGATAAAGACAACAAATACAACCCTCAGATGAATTTACTACTTCACTCCTCAGTGACAAGGGAGAAGATTACCTGGTTTTAGGTTTTAATTACAAACACAGAATTTCATTACTTGAATGCCTACCTAGGCAGTGATTTTACTGGCTATGTGAATTGGAAACATTTACAAGTGAAACACATTGAGTGAAGCGTGGTAAATATAATGGAAGAAGTTGACCCTTCATTTGTTTTGGAGGATATAGATACTAAATATTGGTCTGAGAACATTCTTCCGATTTTACTATTATAATAGTAATTTAATTTGTTGGAAAAAAACCCAAATTGGTGAGCGTTTGTGTTCTGGCAGTTTTGCAGGCTCTCATGCAACCCTATGAGACTAATATATATATATTTTTAAGGCCTGGCAGTTGATTGTATCTTAAGAGGTTTAGTATAGCATCTTGCCTGTGACACTAATGGGGGAAATAACATATATATATATGTTCATATATATATATTTATGTAAAACCTACTACTATTAAAGAAAAAGAAACAAATATCTGAAGATCCTGAGCAGCTGGCTGTAGATGGCCCTGCTTGAGCCAGGGGGGTTGGACCAGATGACCTCCAGAGGT
Organism: Ardeotis arabs; assembly: GCA_011801015.1. Taxonomy (NCBI): domain Eukaryota; kingdom Metazoa; phylum Chordata; class Aves; order Otidiformes; family Otididae; genus Ardeotis; species Ardeotis arabs. The sequence goes on along the minus strand of JAAGAY010144017.1, from coordinate 63,109 downwards.
CCCTTCCAATTGCAACCATTCTGTGATTTTAAGGAAATATCTTGGATAACAGTGGGAAATCCCACCCCACCTCTGTGGTTTTGTTTGTTTGTTTCTGAAAAAAAACCCAAACAACTTAATTTCAAAGAAATCTACTTTCTTTTCAGAGAATGCTCATATTTTTATACATTTGTCAACTTTATGTGTTAATATATTGTGACTAAATTGGAGTCCCACTCAGCAGCTGCTTTTGGTGTCTTGAGGAGTTGGGCTTCTATATAATAACATATTGTTAGAGATAGCAGAGATGTCAAGATGGTCCTTGACCACTTAAGTTTTAATTTGTATACTTCCTTATTTGTTTATCACTGAGTAATATTCTAAAACTACATAAAGAGTACACAAGCCACCTGCATAGGAAGACGTAAAAGTTATTTTGCATTTTCATTTCAGCTCATTAACCTTTACCAAGAATAACAGTGGTAATAGAAAAAAAATTCCCAGAAGAAAGCATTTGTGTTAAATTACCTGAACAAATAAGAGAGTAGATGGAAGTTGCTTGCACAATCTTTTTCTGGGCTTCCTGAGTTGAATATGATTGCCACAGTGATTCTCAGACTACAAAAAGATTTAAAACTGGAACAGATAATTGCAGAGGCCAGTTATAGGCTTTATTAAGATTACATTGCATCTTCATTAATAAAAAGTGCTATATAATGTAATGTGTGAGACTGTGCAATGTGTGAAGTCTTAAAACTAGTAAAGCCTTTGTTCTGCACTGCATTCTTGGAGACTACCAAAGACATAAAAACCTGATATAATGCCAAAAAGTGGAGTCCAGAAGCTGTTTGTTATTGACAGGCATAAAAGTGTTAAGAAAAAGATCTCTTGCTTTTGTTCTATTCTACAGATGAAACTGCAAAAAGTGAGAATGGGAGAAGGAAAAGATGAAGGGGCAGATTTTGATGCATCTGACAATATCAGAAGATGCTCTTAATGACTCTTTCTTTCCGTCTTCATAGAAACTACAGACTTTCACAGGTCATGAATAGAAAAGAAAGAATTGGGGAGCTGGAGAAGGAGAGACTGATACATAGAGGTTGATATTCTGCTATTCAGTTAATGCTTATTCCTGTTTGCTTACACTCAAGTAGGATGTACCATACTGTTTCTGTCCATATAGCAAGGCATTGTGTAACAAGAAAATTTGGCACAATATGTATTTTGTTTCTGAAGTTTACAGTCTCCCTGACCAGAAAAATGTCAAGTTTCTGAAATTAATCTTAGTTTATTTAAATTCACTGGTGTTTTGTGTTTAAGAGATTGACCTGCTTTAGGAGAACTTCATTGCTATGTTTTTTTTTTTGTCAGATATGAGATAATTTAAAATCTAATGGCTTGCACATAGTAGATAACAGGAAGTTAGTTAAATCATCAGTCAGAAAATGAATTAAAAACATTAAATCTTTCCACTGTATCTCTGTTTATCTGTTTACCCTATTAGTTAACATAACATCAATATTTATAGGTAGAAGCATGTATATAATACAAGCATGTGTGTGGTATATCTGCATATCCAATACTACCCAAATTTTACAGCTGTTGACAGTTTAAACATACCTAACAACAATTCCTGTGTGATTATAGTCTCACAGTAATTTTTTTTCTATTTCTCTTACCAGCAGAAATGGAAACAGTTTTAGAACTCAGTGAAATAGGATCCTCAATATAAATATACATTTTGTGTTGGCGTGCCTTAATGACATGTATTTGAAAAATAAAAGTTAATTCTTACAGAACAAAAAAAAAGGATTGTGGGACAAGAGCGATGGAAAGAGGCTATTATCTGCTCTGTTATTTTTCCCCCACTTTGAATTGTTTACAATCAATAAGCCCAAACTAAACAAACCTCAGGAATACTGGTAGTCACAAATCCTCAGTACCATTTGAAAGAGAATGCAAGTTAAATTACAAACCAATATGCATCAAATTGCAACGAAGGGTACATTTGTAATCAGTACCATGTTTGAGGAAGATGGGCTAAAAGAAGGGTAGGTTTTTCATAGATATTTGTGGGTTTTTGTACAGAGGATAAAAAATGAAATCAAGTAAACGGTGTGAATTGGGTCATGACTAGTAATTGCATTCGTGTTCATAGTATAGCCATTTAGTTTGTGGGAAAAAACCCTCTAAATATGTTTAAATGTATACAGCTGAAAATGGGTTTGGAGATATAGTGTGTAGTTGTTAATTTAGAATTATTTGCAAGATTTGGTAATACGAGTAATAAAAATTATTCCTAACTGTGGAAAGAAGTGTTTTGATGCCCTTATGGAAGAGGCTACCAAAGTGAATAACAAAATATAAACCTTAAAAATCAAAAACTAACTATATCATTGTCTGAGTTAGACTAAAAATTGAACTCATTAAAAATTTACACTGTTTATTTACGAAGATTGCATCATGATGAAATTTTGCATTGACTTTGCATAAGTTTCTTAATCATAATATTAAACAAGATGAAAAACTGAAGAGAAATTATTATCATCTCTCAAATCTTAGTGATTTTTGATAGTGATAGTGTTACAGAGTAGTTACAAGTCAGAGAACTAATCTATGTGACCACTCCAGAAACTCACCCATGCACTGACAGTTTTCCATTAGAATTCCCATTTGAGTAGAATAAGCTACAAAATAAACAGAGCAAAAAAAAATGGCTACCATGTTATTTTTTTTAAGAAACTGACTCTGAATTATTTTAGTTTCTCTATTTAAAATATTTTACACTATTGCGCAAGCATCGTACAAAAGTCTAAATTACTGAATTTAACTTAATTCCCTAACTTAAATTCCGTAACTCTATGTAGACTTTCAGATCCTGTAAATAAGACATTAAAGGAAATCTGTTGAGTGACATTAATCAGCAGAATATTGTGTAATTTTTCTTAGAGTATTTTGTTGATTACTTTGCTTTAGAATCATCTGGTTGCTGGGTCTATTATTTTTCAGATGTTAGTTTTCTGCAGTCCCATGGAACTTTCCAGTATCCCAATACATATTGAAAAGCAATATTAACTGTAAGGAGAACTCTAACCACTTCCTTCAAATGTCCTTATTGCAAGTTATCCAGATATGATGATGTTAAAACAGCCACTACAAAACAACTTCCTGAACAGCAATAGTTTAGAAAATATATTACTGCTAGCATTATTGTAGTTTGACTACACTACCTATTCTGGCTTTTTCCTCATGATAATTTTATGAACACTTCTGTGTGATTATTGATGTTTCTATAACAGTGAATAACCATTCTATTTTATTTTTTTTTAGGATTCATTAAATTATTTTTAATTAAACGAAATTGCTCTGATAGGGAATAAAATTGCATAAAATGTAATGACAGTACAGTTTTCTGGCTTAACCTCGGCAGGCAGCTAGGCCCCACACAGCCGCTTGCTCATTTCCCCCCACCCCCTGCAGGATGGGGAAAGAATCAGAAGGTCAAAGGTGAGAAGACTTGGGGGTTGGGATAAAGACAGTTAAAGCAAAAGCTGCATGCGCAAGCAAAGCAAGATGAGGAATTCGTTCACTCTTTCCCATCAGCAGGCAGGTGTTCAGCCATCTCCAGGAATGCAAGGCTCCATCATGTGTAATGGTGACTTGGGAAAACAAATGCCATAACTCCAATAACTCCAAACATCCTCCCCTTTCTCCTTCTTCCCCCAGCTTTTATTGCTGAGCAGGATGTCGTATGGTATGTGATATCCCTTTGGTCTGTTGGGGTCAGCTGTCCCAGCTGTGTCCCTTTGCAGCCTCTTGTGTTACCCCCAGCCCAACTCCCTGGTGGGGTGATATGAGAAGCAGAAAAGGCTTGACTTTGTGTAAGCACTGCTCAGTAATAACGAAAACATCTCTGCATTATCAACACTGTTTTCATCACAAGTCCAAAACATAGCACCATATGTGCCTACTATAGAGAAAGTTAACTCCATCTCAACCAGAACTAGTACATGCAGTCATAACAAAAAAAAATACTAATAGAAATTGTGAGCAATATTTAAATATTCCTCTCCCTCTAAGATAAAAACTAAATATGTGGCTAGTATTGTGATTTAGTGAAATCTCATCACTGTGAGCTGTGCTTCCTGGCTGGCTGTTGTCAGCCTTTTTGATTGGACTCCAAGAACCTTCTCTTAGTGGGTCCTGTGGGAAGGACTGTTCTGTATCCACTACATATTGTCCTATTACTTAGAATCATAGAATCATAGAATGGTTAGGGTTGGAAGGGACCTTCAAAGGTCATCTAGTCCAACCCCACTGCAAGGAGCAGGGACATCCCCCACTAGATCAGGTTGCTCAGAGCCCCATCCAACCTGGCCTTGAATGTTTCCAGGGATGGGGCATCCACCACCTCTCTGGGCAACCTGTTCCAGTGATCTACAACTCTCATTGTGAAAAAATTTTTCCTAATGTCCAATCTAAATCTACCCCCCTCTATTTTAAAACCATTACCCCTCGTCCTATCACAACAGGCCCTACTGAACAGT